>CM038142.1:546218486-546358486 GCA_021437245.1 Aegilops speltoides
TCCGGCCGATGATGATCTCCCCTGCTTCTTGGCGGGTCGTTAGCCCGTCGGATGTGGATTCACTTCCGACGCCTCTACTCCCCGCGCCGATGAGGACGCCGAGGTGGGGTCCCGGAAAGGGACCCATCGGGAGGAGGCTCCGGAGGCGCCGCAGGGCAGCCTCCCGGACTTTGCGCCGGACTCTACGACGGAACCTGCAGTGGTTCCAGAGTCCGGCACACGGCCCCTTCGAAAGAAGGGCAAGACCGTGACACCGGCGGCCCCCGTCCAACCGGAGGTGCCGGACAACTTGTTGGAGGCGCTCAAAGGCGCTTCCATCGAGGAAGAACACCGCACTATCATGAGTGCAGTGATTCAGAAGGTTCAGCTCGCCAAGAGCGGGCTGACCGAAGCCTACAGCAGCCTTCTACTAGGCTTTGAGGTAAGAAGTTGAAATTATGTAATGTAATACCGCATAGACAGTAGCCCCTGATGCTCAGTCTAGTGTTCAGAAAGAAAAGACGGACTGAGGATCTAAAAAGATATACGCAGGGTTGCTTGAAATATGTCATTATGGGTTTGCAGGATGCGCTGCTGACCTCTACCGCACTGACTGTGGAGGTCGGTGCATTGAAGCAGGATCTTGAGCGGTCCGAGCGAGAGCTCGGCCATTCCAACAAGCAGCTTGAGGACAAAGAAGGTGAGTAACACCACTTTCAAGATTTACCTTACAGAAAAGGATTTAGGTTGCAAAAAATTAACAAGGATAATGTGGGTATTGCAGGGGCCACAAACGAGGTGGCAGCCCTGAAGGAGGCTGTGTCCTCGGCCGAACGCAGTGCGGCCGCGGAACGGGCGGAGCGAGAAAAGCAGGAGGCACGGGTGGCGGAAGTGCGGCAAGAGCTCCAGGCTCTCATGGAGAAGCATGAGAGCTTAGGCGTGACTCAAGACTCGGGAGTCGAGCTTGCCTCGCCCTCGAAAGTGCCAAGTCCGCCAAGGCCGAGGCCCGTAAGGCCCTTGAGAGGTTGAAGATGTAAAGAAGATAGCGGCGGGTAAGGCATTTTTCATGCAAAGCAAGCATGTTAATGTAAACTACGACACTTACCGCATTCGAGCTCTCGAGGCGTTTGCGATCTGCCATGAGTGTGTCCGGCGCCGCCGCATTCTATCGTGGCGAGGAGGAGCTCGGCGGAGAAGGTCTTCTGGTCTTAATGCGCTAAAGCCGCCATCCGGTGCCCCAAGCGACCAGTGAAGCAGCTGGTCGAACTCCTAAAGGTAGCCGAGGAGGCCATGAAGGGCCTTATAGTCCGTGTGGCTCGACAGGCCATGCCGGGAGCTACTTGACCTCGTCGGCGGCTGGTGGATGCGTGCCGCTGGGTGGAAGGTCATCAAGCGCTCCGCTTTGTATTGAAGGTGCTCGTCGGGCCCTTGCCCGCACAAAGGTGCACCGGGCAGGCTGGATGCGGAGAAGCTTCTCACTGACCCGCCGCCACCGGGCAAGGAGTATCGTACACCCAAAATGTATTATAAAACTGTCCTGAAGGGAGCCCGCGATATTGCGGATGAATGCCCCAGAGATGTAATTTTTGAGTAAACTCGCTATGTATTATCCTGTGCACTGAAAACTATGTTCATATGCGCATTAAGCAACGCTTGTTTAATTTAAAATATTACCTTACATGCGGCCGTTTATAAAATCGAGAGATGGCAAGTCGTTGGCTTCACCCTCGAGCATGAAAGTGGGGTGTTCGGGATAAACTTGAGCACTCTTGTTCCCATTTTGGGTCCATCTAGGAGGCGCTCAACACAACGAACAAGGCAACCGGACTTATAATGCTTGAACACTCTCACTTAGCCATAGAATTCTATAATTTTAAATTTGGTGAAGCCCCGGTATTCGAAGACCGAATCCGGGGCGCTATCCACGCCTTCGTCGGACATTATCCGGAACTTCGCTCGAAGCGGCGTGAGTCTTTAAGTACCCGAAAAGACCTCTCGAACAGCGATCGGTCTCTCGCCTTATCATGCCGGTCAGTTTTAGCTTTCTCCACTGAGGCGCTCGCCCGGCTCAACCGGGCGCAATCACGGTGGTTCTCCCAAGTGCCACCTTAGCCGACGAGCGGGCGTAAGGCACCAAAACGTGGGGCCGGGCAAACCCAACTATTGACCCAAGACATGATTCGCAGCCGATTCATATAATGCTATAAGTTAGGGTGCCGCACTTATGAAAGTGTTCGGACTTATCACACCATAATGTGGGGAACATAAGCCCAGTGTATTAGACCGTACCAAAATATCTGGTGCAAGATGTCCCGTAATGAACATATATATATAAAAAGTAATGTAATTGCAATGAAAAGTGCTGCATTATTTATTAAAGGAAGTCTGCTATGAGTGCGGATGATACAAATAGTCACGATAAGCAAGGGATTTGGACTAATTAAACATGTCCCCCTCGAGGATGAGCTGCGGACTTGGTGTATATAATCGAATTTAATGCTCGTAATTGAGACCACCGAGTGTTAAATCGCAGCCTTCTTTCTTCCCTCGGCTGTTGCATCATGAGTTCGGCGGGTTCACCGCCCGAGCAGGCCTCCGTTAACGGAGTCCCGTGTATACAAAGAAGGAAAATAATAATAAAAAGGGGGCGCACTTGCGAGCCCCTGGTGTGGTCGAGCCGCAGTTTGGGTCCATTGTGATCGTGCCCCTTCCCCTGCGCCCACGGTATCAACAAAGCGTAATGATGTACGCGGAGGGTTGTTCTTGCAATCTTGCGAGGGCGGGGGTTAGGGCCGCATTGCTACGCGTGCTCTAATCGTGCCAGGTTGTCTTGGTTGGTATTGCTTCAGGCGCGTTTTGCTGTATCCGACCGTTTAATGGCCGGACTCGAGAATTGCCTTAAAAGGCTGCTCAGATTCCGCCGCGAGAGCGTATGTATGTTCCTCCGTTCGGAGGGAGCGTTCCGTATTTCCGTTGACCGTGATGACTCTACGAGGGCCTGGCATCTTGAGCTTGAGGTATGCATAATGCGGCACCGCGTTGAACTTTGCAAACGCGGTTCGTCCGAGTAGAGCGTGATAGCCGCTGCAAAATGGGACTATGTCGAAGATTAACTCTTCGCTCCGGAAATTATCCGGGGATCCGAAGACCACTTCGAGTGTGACTGAGCCCGTACAATTGGCTTCCACACCTGGTATGACACCTTTAAAGGTTGTCTTTGTAGGTTTAATCCTTGAGGGGTCTATGCCCATCTTATGCACTGTATCCTGATAAAGCAGGTTCAGGCTACTACCGCCGTCCATCAGGACTCTCGTGAGGTGAAATCCATCGACGATTGGGTCTAAAACCAATGCGGCGAATCCGCCATGGCGTATGCTGGTCGGATGGTCTCTTCGATCGAAAGTGATCGGACAAGAGGACCATGGATTGAACTTCGGGGCGACTGGTTCCATCGCATAGACGTCCCTTAGTGCGCGCTTCCTCTCCCTCTTGGGTATATGGGTTGCGTAAATCATGTTCACCGTCCGCACTTGTGGGGGGAAACCCTTCTGTCCTCTATTGTTCGGCGGTTGGGTCTCCTCCTCGTTGTCGCTGTTTAGCCCCTTGTCATTGTTTTCGGCAATTAACTTGCCTGCCTGCTTGAACACCCAGCAATCTCTGTTGGTGTGATTGGCTGACTTTTCGGGGGTGCCATGTATCTGGCATAAGCGGTCAAGTATTCGGTCCAAGTTGGACGGACCCGGAGTGGTTCTTTTAAATGGCTTCTTCACGACGGGTTTAGAGCCTCGGAATCCGGCGTTGACCGCCAGATCCTCCTTATCGCCGCCGTTAATCGGCGTTTGTTTTGTTTTGACGTGACCTGCCGTTGTGGTCCTTAGTATCCGGACTGCGGAATTTTTATTGAGGTTGTTGCTACGAGCTAGCCAGCTATCCTCTCCGCGCAAAAGCGGGTCATTAATGATGTGAGTGCTGCCATGGATTTGGCTTTTCTGTCCCTGTGCGGGCTAGCCACTCGTCATGATGTTATGTTTGAAGGCTGCGAGGGCCTCTGCATCCGGATAGTCGACGATTTGGTTTTTCTTTGTCAAGAACCGTGTCCAGAATTGTCTGGCCGATTCCTCTGGCTGCTGAATTATGTGGCTTAGGTCATCGGCGTCTGGTGGCCGCACATACGCGTGCCACAAAATTGTCGAGGAATGCGGCTTCCAGGTCTTCCCAACACCCAATTGACTCTGCGGGCAAGCTGTTAAGCCAATGCCGAGCTGGTCCTTTAAGCTTGAGTGGGAGGTACTTGATGGCATGGAGATCGTCGCCACGGCCATATGGATGTGAAGGAGATAATCTTCAATCCAAACCGCGGGGTCTGTTGTGCCGTCGTAGGATTCGATGTTTACGGGTTTAAACCCTTCGGGGATTTGATGATCCATTACTTCGTCAGTGAAGCATAGCGGGTGTGCGGCGCCTCTATATTGAGCAATATCACGACGCGGCTCGAGAGAGTGTTGTCTGCTGTGTTCGGCCCGGCCGGGGTTATTGTATCCGGCGCGACGGTATTCATCGCGGGTCGTGGGGCGCCCTCGTGATCCGTAGATGGATCTGGATTGCCTTGCTTTGTCCTCAATACGTCTCGCAAGTCCGACGCGTTCCCTCTTGGCTTCGTACTTTTGGAGCGATGCCGGGGTACGGTCTTTGTGGAGGGTCCGGATGCCTCTCTGTCGCGACCACGGGTGGTCGGTCGGCCGATCGTCGCCGGTGATGAAGGTATGTATGCTTCCTCCTCTAATAAGGGGAGCAACTTGCGTCTGGGGTAGCTTTTGGAGGGGCGTTCGAGTTTAAACTCTTCGGCCGCGAGGACCTTGGTCCATCGGTCGGCCAGCAGGTCCTGATCAGCTTAAAGCTGCTGCTGCTTTTTCTTTAGGCTATTTGCCGTGGCGATAAGCCTGCGTTTAAAACGCTCTTGTTCGACGGGATCCTCGGGCACGACGAATTCGTCGTCGTTGAGGCTTGCCTCGTCTTCGGAGGGAGGTATATAGTTATAATCCTCGACCTCTTAAATGCCGCCGCCTCTCGTGGGGCTTGCTTGCGTCCTCTGCGCTGAGTCTTCTTTGGAGGGATTATCTTCGGCACTCTCTGGGTATTATTATCTCTGTGCGGAATCTCCATTCTTGGTGTGGCGGGATTTAGGCGGCGCCACGACGCCGGCGCTTGGGCTATTTTTTAAGGAATCTGCCTCCGCTACTTCTTCGCCGTCCCCGTCCTTTGGGGTGTCCACCATGTATATGTCGTATGACGAGGTGGTCTTCCAGTGCCCTGTAGGCGCTGGTTCCTGTTCGTCTCCAGCATCGTCTTCCATAGCGTTGATGTCTTCAGAGTCGTAGTCTAGCATGTCGGTAAGATCGTCGACAGTGGCTACAGAGTGGGTGGTGGGTGGGCTCTGAATTTCTTCGTCGTCCGTATCCCAACCATCCTGGCCATAGTCCGGCCAGGACTCTCCCGATAGCGAGAGATGCTTTAGCGAATTTAGGATGTCGCCAAAGGGCGAGTATTGGAAGATGTCTGCGGCGGTGAATTCCATAACCGGCGCCCAATCCAATTCGATTGGTAGGGGCGTGGGAGGTCCGGAGTCCGGCAAGGAGTCCGGCACCTCGGAATCACGAGTTTCGCAAGGGACAAGGTTAGTATTTGGCTCCATCGCCGTGGAAGTTGAAGCCCCCGAGGTGGTGTCCATCCACCGGTCCTCGATTTGGGCGATCGGCTCCGGACTAAGGGCCGAAGCGGATTCGTGTGCGGCCACCAAGGCACTTTTCGGCTGCAGAGCTAGATCATGCCCATCGCAATAAAGGCGGGCGCGCTTGGCTTTGGCTCGAGCCCGTCGAAGATCAAGTCCCCGCGGATGTCGGCTGTGAAGTTTAGGCTTCCGAATCTGACCTGATGGCCAGGGGCGTAGCTTTCGATCTGCTCCAGATGGCCGAGTGAATTAGCCCACAAAAGCCGCCCGAATCTGAAGATCTGTCCGGGGAGAAAAGTCTCACCCTGGACAGCGTTGTTGATTGAAGATGCCATCGAGCCTATCGGTGACGACACAGAGGAACTCTCAATGAAAGAACCAATGTCATTGTCAAAACCGGCCGATCTCGGGTAGGTGGTCCCGAACTGTGCGTCTGGGCGGATGGTAACAGGAGACAAGGGACACGATGTTTTACCCAGGTTCGGGCCCTCTTGTTGGAGGTAAAACCCTACGTCCTGCTTGATTAATATTGATGATATGGGTAGTACAAGAGTGGATCTACCACGAGATCAAGGAGGCTAAACCCTAAAGCTAGCCTATGGTATGATTGTTGTGATGTATGTTGTGTCCTACGGACTAAAGCCCTCCGGTTTATATAGACACCGGAGGAGGCTAGGGTTACACAGAGTCGGTTACAAAGGTAGGAGATCTACATATCCGTATTGCCAAGCTTGCCTTCCACGCCAAGGAAAGTCCCATCCGAACACGGGACGGAGTCTTCAATCTTGTATCTTCGTAGTCTTGGAGTCCGGCGGATGATGATAGTCCGGCTGTCCGGACACCCCCCTAGTCTAGGACTCCCTCACCGGGGATCGTCATCGAGCTGAACGTGTGCTGAACTCGGAGGTGCCGTACGTTCAGTGCTTGGATCGGTCGGATCGTGAAGACGTACAACTACATCAACCGCGTTGTGCTAACGCTTCCGCTTACGGTCTACGAGGGTACGTGGACTACACTCTCCCCTCTCAATGCTATGCCATCACCATGATCTTGCGTGTGCGTAGGAAATTTTTTGAAATTACTACGTTCCCAACACGCTCCTCCTCTGCTGCCCGCCTCGCCACGATGCGTCGCGCCGCGCCGCGGGTTGCGGGAATGAGCCAAGCCGATGTCTAAATTTTTGCCACGCACATGTCTAAATTTTTGCCACGCACTACGGTTATACGAAAGGTCACATGAAAGCTGAAAAGTTTTTGCGATAGTGGAGTTTGAATGCGAACGGTGCAGCCCTTCGGCTGCCGGCTGTTCGCTTTGTCTTCGTCTCTTCGTTTCACCTTCCGTCGCTGCCCTCTCACCTCCTTCTCTTGCGCCTATAAAAGGGAGGTCGCTCCTTCAGAAATACGCACTAGAACTTCTCCTTCCTCTCGCCACCGGTTCCGATCTCTGCGCTGCTGCTATCTTCCTCATCCCGTCTTGCGGTGTGCACCGCGAGTCGGGACAGCAGGCCTCCGAAACCGCACCTTTTGAGTCCTGTACGGGAGAAGGGTCATAAGGTTTTTGGGGAGCGATCTACGCGACTACTGACTTCTTCGTCACGGACGCCCCCCCCCCTCGGACTCCGACGACTACTTTCCCGACGACGACTACTTCCCGGACATCGACTACCTCCTCGACGACATGAAGGACATCGACCCCAAGTCCAGTGCCTCTGGTCCTGCTGCTATCACGTACGTGTTTCTCCCCTTTCTATTTGAGGTTCTGCTACAGTTCCTTGTTCTAGTATTTGCCCTAGATATGTTAGACTCTATTTCATATATGCAACCTGCTATACTGTCTGCTTTACATATGTTTAGTTACGGTTCATATATGAACATGCTGTTTACCTTCTCTTTGTCAAATTGCATGGCTTGTTTTATCACTGCTACACTAGTCATGCTTTATCTAGTATTCCTGTTAATAAAATCACTCGGTAAATTGCTAATATTTCCAACAATCCAAAAACATTATTATAGGCAATTTACCCCAAGTGGTTTTGCTGCTTCCATGAGACCTCCTATGTTTGAGGGTATCCACTATAAGAGGTGGCGGGTGAGAGCAGTCTTATGGTTTCAAACCATGAGTTGCTATGACGCCACACTTGGCAGACCTGAAGGAGAACTTGATGCTCAACAGGCACAAGCTTTTCAGAAAATGGATACTCTGTTTAAGGCTGCTCCCTTCAGTGTTCTTGGTGAGAACATAGTTGATGCTTATGCGTGAATTGAAAATGCAAAAGATATGTGGGATGCACTCGAGGCCAAGTTTGGGGTCATGGATGCTGGCACTGAGTTGTACATCATGGAGCAATTCTATGACTACAGGATGACTGAAGAGCGCTCAGTGGTTGAGCAAGCTCATGAGATACAATCATTTGCTAGAGAACTTGAGCACTTCAATTGTATCCTGTCGGACAAGTTTATTGCCGGAGCTATCATCACTAAGCTTCCTCCAATGTGGAGACACTTTTCTACCTCACTGAAGCATAAGAGGCAGGAGTTTTCCGTTTCGGATCTCATTGGTACTCTTGATGTGGAAGAAAAGGCGAGATCAAAGGACAACCATGCTCGAGGTATTGAGGGAGGTTCTAGTGCGAATCTGGTACAGAAGAAGAACTTCCAGCCCCACAATTTCAAGAACAAGGGCAAGTTTGATGGTAAAGCAAAGTTTGATGGGAAGAACAAGGCTGTGTAACACACAAACTTCAAGAAGAAGAATGACAAGAAGAAAGGTGTTAGTCATGTGTGTGGGGATCCTGATCATTGGGCTCCTAGTTGCCCTAATCGCTATGACAAGCGTCATCCTGGGAAAGGCGGCAAGACCACTAATGTTGTCATTGGAGACATTGACATGAAAGATGCCGGGTATGGTATATTTCCCACTATTCTTTTAGTATGTCATTCTTCTGACTAGTTGATTGACACGGGTGCTGATGTGCATGTATGCGGTGATATTTCCATGTTTTCGTCTTATCAGACCGCAGGGACTTCCACCGTGCTGATGGTCAACGGTTCAACTGCTTTTGTTCGTGGTGTTGGCACGGTCGATCTGATGTTTACTTCGGGGAAGATCGTGCGGCTGAAGAACGTGCATTATGTCCCCTGTGTCAATAAAAATCTTGTTAGCGGATATCTTCCGTGTAGAGATGGCTACAAGCTTGTCTTTGAGTCAAATAAATTTGTAATTTCCAAGTATGGAATCTTTGTTGGTAAAGGCTATGAGTCAGGAGGCCTATTTCGTTTATCCTTATCAGACGTTTGCAATAAAGTTGTTAATCATATTTGCAACAATAGTGAATCAAATGTTTGGCATTCACATCTTTGTCATGTTAACTATGGTTGCATGTCGCGATTGGTGAAGTTGAACTTAATCCCTAGTTTCACCACTGTCAAGGGATCTAAGTACCTAGTGTGTATGCAAGCTAAGCAACCTCGTAAGTCTCACGTGACTGCGGAGACGATAAATCTTGCACCACTAGAACTTATACATTCAGATCTATGTGAAATGAATGGTGTTTTGACAAAAGGTGGAAAGAAATATTTCATGACGTTAATTGACGACTCCACTAGATACTGTCGTGTGTATCTTCTAAAATCTAAGGATGAGGCTTTGAACTTTTTCAAGATCTATAAAGCTGAAGTGGAAAACCAACTTGATCGAAAAATCAAGAGGCTTAGGTCCGACCGTGATGGAGAGTATTTTTCCAATGAATTTGATGCTTTTTGTGCGGAACATGGTATAATCCATGAGAGGACGCCTCCCTACTCACCTCAGTTAAATGGGGTAGCCGAAAGAAAGAACTGTACTCTAACTGATTTGGTTAACGCCATGTTAGACACATCGGGACTCTCCAAGGCATGGTGGGGGGAGGCGATATTGACAGCATCTCATGTCCGAAACCGAGTTCCCACAAAGAACAAAGAGATAACTCCATTCGAGGAATGGGAGAAGAAAAGGTTAAAACTCTCTTATCTGCGAACATGGGGTTGTTTGGCGAAAGTGAATGTTCCAATTCCAAAGAAGCGGAAGCTTGGACCAAAGACTGTGGATTGTGTTTTCCTGTATATGCTTTTCATAGCATTGGCTATAGATTCTTGTTTGTAAAATCTGAGGTACCTTACATGCATGTCGGTACGATCATGGAGTCGAATGATGCCACTTTCTTTGAAGATATCTTTCCCATGAAGGATATGGCTACCTCATCTAATCAGGAGATGCCTAGTTCATCGAATCAGGAACCAGTTACAATTACCGAACCTGCCATTTCGATGGAACACTTTGAAAGTCCTGTGGAGGAGAACAATGAAGTTCCTACTAGGAGCAAGAGACATAGGACAACAAAGTCCTTTGGTGATGATTTTCTTGTGTATCTCATAGATGATACTCCCAGTTCTATCTTGGAGGCCTATGCATCGGAAGATGCTGACTACTGGAAGGAAGTGGTTCGTAGCGAGATGGATTCCATCTTGGCGAATGAAACTTGGGAGATAACTGATCGGCCTTATGGGTGCAAACCTATAGGATGCAAATGGGTATTCAAGAAGAAGCTTAGGCCTGATGGTACTATCAAAAAGTACAAGGCTCGGCTCGTGGCTAAGGGTTATACCCAAAAGGAAGGTGAAGACTTCTTTGATACTTACTCACTTGTGGCTCGACTGACCACTATTTGAGTTCTACTTTCACTAGCTGCCTCACATGATCTTCTCATTCATCAAATGGATGTTAAGACTGCTTTCCTAAATGGAGAGTTGGAAGAGGAAATTTAGATGGAACAACCAGATGGGTTTGTAATAGATGGTCAGGAAGGGAAAGTGTGCAAGTTGCTGAAGTCTTTGTATGGACTCAAGCAAGCACCCAAACAGTGGCATGAGAAGTTTGAAAGAACTTTAACAGCTGCAGGCTTTGTTGTGAACGAAGCTGACGAATGTGTGTACTCACCATGGTGGGGCGAGGGAGTTATGCTTTGCTTGTATGTTGATGACATACTGATTTTGGAACAAATCTGAATGTTATTAAGGAGGTCAAGGATTTCCTATCTCGCTGTTTTGAGATGAAGGATTTAGGAGTGGCTGATGTCATTCCGAACATCAAGTTGTTGAGAGATGATGATGGTGGGATTACATTGCTTCAATCTCACTATGTGGAAAAGATCTTGAGTCGCTTTGGCTATAGTGATTTGCAAGCCCTCTCCAACACCATATGATGCTAGCGTCTTTGCTTCAAAGAATCAAAGAGTTGCTAGAGATCAATTGAAGTATTCTCAGATTATTGGCTCGCTTATGTACTTAGCCAGTGCTACAAGACCTGACATCTCTTTTGCTGTTAGCAAACTGAGTCGGTTTGTCTCAAAACCAGGAGATGTGCATTGGAAAGCTCTAGAGAGAGTTTTGTGTTATTTGAAAGGCACTGCAAATTATGGAATTCACTACACGAGGCATCCAAAGGTGCTTGAAGGGTATAGTGACTCAAACTAGATCTCAGATGCTGATGAGATAAAGGCCACGAGCGGATATGTCTTCACTCATGGAGGTGACGCTGTTTCTTGGAAATCTTGCAAGCAGACCATCTTAACGAGGTAACCAATGGAAGCAGAACTCACAGCACTAGATACAGCTATGGTCGAAGAAGATTGGCTTTGCTGGCTCTTGAATGACTTGTCAGTAGTTGAGAAACCTGTACCGGGTATCCTTATGAAGTGTGACAATCAAACTGTGATCAATAAACTGAGCAGCTCAAAGGATAGCATGAAGTCATCAAGACACGTTCAGAGAAGATTAAAGTCTGTCAAAAAAATGAAAAACTCCGGAGTTATTGCATTGGATTATATCCAAACGTCTAAAAATCTGGCACATCCTTTCACTAAGGGTCTATCACGTAATGTGATAGATAATGCATCGAGGAAGATGGGTATGAGACCCACAATATGTGTTGTTCATAGTGGTAACCTATTCTTTGTGATCGGAGATCCCGTGAATTAGATGTGGAAGACAAGGTGTTGGTCAACTGGGAGGAGAGTACCCTTACTGTGAAAAATACCACTCCATGAAGATGCAATACACTCCTAATCTGCATGGCAGGTTGATGTATATCTTAATGTGTTCTAAGTGGCTCTTTGAAGCAGAGATGTTGTCCTGCAGAACATCTTTTGAAGAACGCACCTATATGAGTCTGATTGTTAAACGTCACAATCTATGAGAGTAGGGTTCTCTCTATTAAACTCATGAAAGGTCTCGGAGTATGACGCATAAGCTCCACTCACGGGGAAGACCCACGGTGGCCACGTATCGGTCAAGGCTTTGTGTGAAGCTAGATTCGCTGAAAACCTGCAGTTCAAGGCCCAGTCCACTGTTCAAGTTGCTTACTAGTGTTTCATAGAGTTCTAGGTGGAAATTCAACTTAACAGTCTCCACTGCAGTACCGGTATATAAAACAGTGTTTTGGAACCAAAGACAAATTTTGTGTGCCTCTGGGATCTGGTGGGGGATTGCTGGAATTTTTTGTCTTTTTGGGCCTAGCCCAATATCAGTTTCAGAAATTCCTAATAAATCCTAGAGGCCCACGCAGCCCATTCGTGCAAGGCAAGAGGTGGAACTAAAGTTTAGCCCCACATTGCTAGTTTAGAGGGTGTTGGACCTCTTTATAAGGGAGTCTCCTTCCCCACTTGTATGAGCATGAGAACAAGAGGGACATCCACGTGTGCTCCTCCTCTGTCGCCCGCCTCGCCACGCCACGCCACCCCTCGTCACGACGCGCCGCGGGTTGCGGGAATGAGCCGAGCCGATGTCTAAATTTTTGCCACGCACTACGGGTATACGAAAGGTCACACGGAAGCTGAAAAGTTTTTGCGATAGTGGAGTTTGAATGCGGACAGTGCAGCCCTTCGACTGTTGGCTGTTCGCTTCGTCTTCGTCTCTTGGTTTGACCTTCCGTCGCTGCCCTCTCGCCTCCTTCTCTTGCGCCTATAAAAGGGAGAAGGGTGATAAGGTTTTTGGGGAGCGCTCTGCGCGACTATTGACTTCTTCGTCACGGACGCCCCCCCCCCCCCCGACTCCAACGACTACTTTCCCGATGACGACTACTTCCCTGACGTCGACTACCTCCTCGACCACATGGAGGACACCGACCCCAAGTCCAGTGCCTCTGCTCCTGCTGCTATCACGTATGTGTTTCTCCCCTTTCTATTCGAGGTTCTGCTACAGTTCCTTGTTCTAGTATTTGCCCTAGATATGTTAGACTCTATTTCATATATGCAACCTGCTATACTGTCTGCTTTACATATGTTTAGTCACGGTTCATATGTGAATTTGTTGTTTACCTTCTCTTTGTCAAATTGCAAGGCTTGTTTTATCACTGCTACACTAGTCATACTTTATCTAGTATTCCTGGTAATAAAATCACTCGGTAAATTGCTCATATTTCCAACAATCCAAAAACCTTATTATAGGCAATTTACCCCCAAGTGGGTTTGCTGCTTCCATGAGACCTCCTATGTTTGAGGGTATCCACTATAAGAGGTGGCGGGTGAGAGCAGTCTTATGGTTTCAAACCATGAGTTGCTATGACGCCACTCTTGGCAGACCTGAAGGAGAACTTGATGCTCAACAGGCACAAGCCTTCCAGAAAATGGATAATTTGTTTAAGGCTGCTCTCTTGAGTGTTCTTGGTGAGAACATAGTTGATGCTTATGCGTCAATTGACAATGGAAAGGATATGTGGGACGCACTTGAGGCCAAGTTTGGGGTCTCGGATGCTGGCACTGAGCTGTACATCATGGAGCAATTCTATGACTACAGGATGACTGAAGAGTGCTCCGTGGTTGAGCAAGCTCGTGAGATACAGTCATTTGCTAGACAACTTGAGCACTTCAATTGTATCCCGCCGGACAAGTTTATTGCCGGAGGTATCATCACTAAGCTTCCTCCCACGTGGAGGAACTTTTCTACCTCACTGAAGCATAAGAGGCAGGAGTTTCCGTTCCGGTTCTCATTGTTACTCTTAATGTGGAAGACAAGGCGAGAGCAAAGGACAACCGTGCTCGAGGTATTGAGAGAGGTTCTAGTGCCAATCTGGTACAGAAGAAGAACTTCCAGCCCCACAAGTTCAAGAACAAGGGCAAGTTTGATGGTAAAGCAAAGTTTGATGGGAAGAACAAGGCTGTGCAGAACACGAACTTCAAGAAGAAGAATGACAAGAAGAAAGGTGTTTGTCATGTGTGTGGGGATCCTGATCATTGGGCTCCTAGTTGCCCTAATCGCTATGACAAGCGTCATCCTGGGAAAGGCGGCAAGACCGCTAATGTTGTCATTGGTGATCTTGACATGAAGGATGCTTTGGGTATGGTATATTTCCACTATTCTTTCGATATATCATTCTCTGATTGGTTGATTGATACGGGTGCTAATGTGCATGTATGCGGTGATATTTCCATGTTTTCGTCTTATCGGACGCGGGACTTCCACCGTGCTGATGGGCAACGGTTCAAGTGCTTCGTTAGTGGTGTTGGCACGGTCGATCTGAAGTTTACTTGAGGAAGATCGTCTTGGTGAAGAACGTGCATTATGTCCCCTCCGTCAATAAAAATCTTGCTAGCGGATCTCTTCTGTGTAGAGATTGCTACAAGCTTGTCTTTGAGTCAAATAAATTTGTAATTTCCAAGTATGGAACCTTTGTTGGTAAAGGCTATGAGTCAGGAGGCCTATTTCGTTTATCCTTATCAGACGTTTGCAATAAAGTTTTTAATCATATTTGCAACAATAGTGAATCAAATGTGTGGCATTCACGTCTTTGTCATCTTAACTTTGGTTGCATGTCGCGATTAGTGAAGTTGAACTTAATCCCTAGTTTCACCACTGTCAAGGGATCTAAGTGTCAAGTGTGTGTGCAAGCTAAGCAACCTCGTAAGTCTCACGTGACTGCGGAGACGAGAAATCTTGCACCACTAGAACTTATACATTCAGATCTGAAAAGAATGGTGTTTTGACAAAAGGTGGAAAGAAATATTTCATGACGTTAATTGACGACTCCACTAGATACTGTCGTGTGTATCTTCTGAAATCTAAGGATGAGGGTTTGAACTTTTTCAAGATCTATGAAGCTGAAGTGGAAAACCAACTTGATCGAAAAATCAAGAGGCTTAGGTCCGACTGTGGTGGAGAGTATTTTTCCAATGAATTTGATGCTTTTTGTGCGGAACATGGTATAATCCATAAGAGGACGCCTCCCTACTCACCTTACTCAAATGGGGTGGCCGAAAGAAAGAACCGTACTCTAACTGATTTGGTTAACACCATGTTAGACACATCAGGTCCCTCCAAGGCATGGTGGAGGGAGGCGATATTGACAGCATGTCATGTCCTAAACCGAGTTCCCACAAAGAACAAAGAGATAACTCCATTCGAGGAATGGGAGAAGAAAAGGTTAAAACTCTCTTATCTGCGAACATGGGGTTGTTTGGCGAAAGTCAATGTTCCAATTCAAAAGAAGCGTAAGCTTGGACCAAAGATCGTGGATTGTGTTTCTTTGGGATATGCTTTTCATAGCATTGGCTATAGATTCTTGGTTGTAAAATATGAGGTACCTGACATGCATGTCGGTATGATCATGGAGTCGAATGATGCGACTTTCTTTGAAGATATCTTTCCCATGAAGGATATGGCTACCTCATCTAATCAGGAGATGCCTAGTTCATCGAATCAGGAACCAGTTACAATTACCGAACCTGCCATTTTGATGGAACACTTTGAAAGTCCTGTGGAGGAGAACAATGAAGTTCCTACTAGGAGCAAGAGACAGAGGACAACAAAGTCCTTTGGTGATGATTTTCTTGTGAATCTCATAGATGATACTCCCAGTTCTATTTCGGAGGCCTATGCATCGGAAGATGCTGACTACTGGAAGGAAGCGGTTCGCAGCGAGATGGATTCCATCTTGGCGAATGAAACTTGGGAGATAACTGATCGTCTTTATGGGTGCGAACCTATAGGATGCAAATGGGTATTCAAGAAGAAGCTTAGGCCTGATGGTACTATCGAAAAGTACAAGGCTCGGCTCATGGCTAAGGGTTATATCCAAAAGGAAGGTGAAGACTTCTTTGATACTTACTCACCTGTGGCTCGACTGACCACTATTCGAGTTCTACTTTCACTAGCTGCCTCACATGGTATTCTCGTTCATCAAATGGATGTTAAGACTGCTTTCCTAAATAGAGTTTTGGAATAGGAAATTTATATGGAACAACCAGATGGGTTTGTAATAGATGGTCAGGAAGGGAAAGTGTGCAAGTTGCTGAACTCTTTGTATGAACTCAAGCAAGCACCCAAACAGTGGCATGAGAAGTTTGAAAGAACTTTAACGGCTGCAGGCTTTGTTGTGAACGAAGCTGACAAATGTGTGTACTATCGCCATGGTGGGGGCGAGGGAGTTATGCTTCGCTTGTATGTTGATGACATACTGATTTTCGGAACAAATCTGAATATTATTAAGGAGGTTAAGGATTTCCTATATCGCTGTTTTGAGATGAAGGATTTAGGAGTGGCTGATGTCATTCTGAACATCAAGTTGTTGAGAGATGATGATGGTGGGATTACATTGCTTCAATCTCACTATGTGGAAAAGATCTTGAGTCGCTTTGGCTATAGTGACTGCAAGCCCTCTCCGACACCATATGATGCTAGCGTGCTGCTTCGAAAGAATCAAAGAATTGCTAGAGATCAATTGAAGTATTCTCAGATTATTGGCTCGCTTATGTACTTAGCCAGTGCTACAAGACCTGACATCTCTTTTGTTTTTAGCAAACTGAGTCAGTTTGTCTCAAAACCAGGAGATGTGCATTGGAAAGCTCTAGAGAGAGTTTTGCGTTATTTGAAAGGCAATGCGAATTATGGAATTCACTACACCGGGCATCCAAAGGTGCTTGAAGGGTATAGTGACTCAAACTGGATCTCAGATGCTGATGAGATAAAGGCCACGAGCGGATATGTCTTCACTCATGGAGGTGGCGCTGTTTCTTGGAAGTCTTGAAAGCAGACCATCTTAACGAGGTCAACAATGGAAGAAGAACTCACAGCACTAGATACAACTACGGTCGAAGCAGATTGGCTTCACCGGCTCTTGAATGACTTGCCGGTAGTTGAGAAACCTGTACCGGGTATCCTTATGAACTGTGACAATCAAACTGTGATCACTAAACTGAGCATCTCAAAGGATAATAGGAAGTCATCAAGACACGTTCAGAGAAGGTTAAAGTCTGTCGAAAAAATGAAAAACTCCAGAGTTATTGCATTGGATTATATCCAAATGTCTAAAAATCTGGCAGATCCTTTCACTAAGGGTCTATCACGTAATGTGATAGATAATGCATCGAGGGAGATGGGTATGAGACCCACAATATGAGTTGTTCACAGTGGTAACCTATTCTTTGTGATCGGAGATCCCGTGAATTAGATGTGGAAGAAAAGGTGTTGGTCAACTGGGAGGAGAGTACCCTTACTGTTAAAAATACCACTCCATGAAGATGCAATACTCTCCTAATCTACATGGCAGGTTGATGTATATCTTAATGTGTACTAAGTGGCTCTTTGAAGCAGAGATGCTGTCCTGCAGAACATCTTTTGAAGAATGCACATATATGAGTCTGATTGTTAAACGTCGCAATCTATGAGAGTAGGGTTCTCTCTATTAAACTCATGAAAGGTCTCGGAGTATGATGCATAAGCTCCACCCGCGGGGAAGACCCGCGGTAGCCACGTATCGGTCAAGGCTTTGTGTGAAGCTAGATTCACAGAAAACTTGCAGTTCAAGGCCCAGTCCACTGTTCAAGTTGCTTACTAGTGTAGCATAGACTTATAGGTGGAAGTTCAACTTAATAGTCTTCACTGCAGTACCGATATATATAAAACAGTGTTTTGGAACCAAAGGCAAATTTTGTGTGCCTCTGGGATCTAGTGGGGGATTGCTGGAATTATTGTCTATTTGGGCCTAGCCCAATAGCAGTTTCAGAAATTCCTAATAAATCCTAGAGGCCCACGCAGCCCATTCGTGCAAGGCAAGAGGTGGAACTAAAGTTTAGTCCCACATTGCTAGTTTAGAGGGAGTTGGACCTCTTTATAAGGGAGGCTCCTTCCCCACTTGTATGAGCATATGAGAACAAGAGGGACATCCACGCGCGCTCCTCCTTCGCCGCCCGCCTCGCCACGCCACGCCTCGTCACGACGCGCCGCGGGTTGCGGGAATGAGCCGAGCCGATGTCTAAATTTTTGCCACGCACTACAGGTATACGAAAGGTCACACGGAAGCTAAAAAGTTTTTGTGATAGTGGAGTTTGAATGCGAACGGTGCAGACCTTCGGCTGCTGGTTGTTCGCTTCATCTTCGTCTCTTTATTTCACCTTCCGTCGCTGCCCTCTCGCCTCCTTATTTTGCGCCTATAAAAGGGAGGTCGCTCCTCTCAGAAAGACGCACCAGAACTTCTCCTTCCTCTCGCCACCAGTTCCAATCTCTGCGCTGCTGCTGTCTTCCTCATCCCGGCTTGCGGCATGCACCGCGAGTCGGGACAGTAGGCCTCCGAAACCGCACCTTTTGAGTCATGTATGGGAGATGGGTGATAAGGTTTTTGGGGTGCGCTCTGTAGCGACTCGACTTCTTCACACGGACGCCCCGGACTCCGATGACTACTTTCCCAACGACGACTACTTCCCTGACGTCGACTACCTTCTCGACGACATGGAGGACACCGACCCCAAGTCCAGTGCCTCTACTCCTGCTGCTATCACGTACGTGTTTCTCCCCTTTCTATTCGAGGTTCTGCTACAGTTCCTTGTTCTAGTATTTGCCCTAGATATGTTAGACTCTATTTCATATATGCAACCTGCTATACTGTCAGCTTTACATATGTTTAGTTACGGTTCATATATGAACATGATGTTTACCTTCTCTTTGTCAAATTGCATGGCTTGTTTTATCACTGCTACACTAGTCATGCTTTATCTAGTATTCCTGTTAATAAAATCACTCGGTAAATTGCTCATATTTCCAACAGTTTCTGTGTTGAGGCCCAAGGTCTGAGAATTCTATCGCCTTACAAAGACTATTGTGATGTCAATTCCTCATGTAGGAAGTCCCGCGTATGAGTGTTACCATCTCGTGGAACCCAGGTGAACACCTAGACCTTGATGGCATGAAGCCATCCCAATTCAGGTCATGCAGGGGGAGCTCATGGCCGGTGAGTTTGATCATGCGGCACACCGCACTCGCCTTGAACTGAAGACACCTGGCCGGTCTGAGATGATTGTGCACCTATTCTTCGAGCACCCCCGTTTGCATTCGATGTGGGCGTGCGTCCTCGGCCGCCACAGTATGCCCATCGATTGTTGTGTTGAAAATGTTTGGCGTGCCTTCACTCCCTGTCACCCCTCCTGGAGCCGTCCTCTTCTTAGCACGACGATGTGTTGTGTCCTTTGGTTGTTTGGAAGACCCAGAACCAGATGATGTTCGATAACATCCAAACCTCGGATCTTGACTTGCGGCATTCAATCCAGGGGCAACTCCGACTGTGGGTGGTTAGACCCTCTACGTCAAGTTGTCGTCCATAATTTGCATCTCACCCCTGAAGTCAACCATTGGATCTTTAGACATGAACACTCTCGAAGATCTTTCGGTGACCATTGCCGTCGTGGAGCCATAGGAGGTCACTGTAGCACAATCTGCAATCACCCCGCTCGGTCGCCCAGACGTAAATCACGACCACCGAGTCGTGGATCATAGCGTCGTCGGCCGGTCACCACCCACATGGAAGTCCAGCACCTCGCCGCGTGGTCCAACTCCTAGCAGAGAGCCCGACGCACGCCCCATCCCAGCCAGACGACACACTCGCCGGTTGCCTTCACTAGTCGCAAGGAGAAGCCGAAGGTCCGTGGATGGCTTGGTGCGGACGGACACGTGTGGTTGTTGATCCAGATTTTTTGGACCTTGGGTCTAGCGCGAGATCCATCGAAGTGGATCCGCGCCCGCTCCACAAATGAGCCACCCTGAGCCCGCATGCACCGGCTGCCCGCCCCATCCTGATGCAGCACCACCGGGAGCAGTCGAGACGCCTCGCGGTCACCATCCTCGGAGGCGGGGCGGGATTTTTGACCATCCTACTGAAGCAACGGCGAGGGGAGGAGATGGGAGGAGGGGAGGTGGCGGCGGCTGCGCGCTTCACCGACCGACCCGCCCGCGAAGGAACGGCGGGCTGTGTTGTCGATTTGGTGTTTTTCACCCCAAGTCCCGCACGAAATGAGCATAAGTTACATCCATACATGCTAGGTGGAGGGGTAAATGTGGGATTATCTTGGATTACAGCAAATACGCCTTTCATTGTGGAATTTTAGTAAAAAAAATACACCATAGAAAAAGTAATGGAGGGAGTATTGTACAACCCAAAAACTAACATACCTGAAGTTGTAATTGACTACTATATACAAATGGAATGGAAATTAAGGGGAAGACACACAGTTCCAATCCTGTAGGAAATACCATTTTATTTGCTCCCTTTTCACTAGTGATTTACCCTTACAAGACACACTGGATGTCATCCCATATGAAATTGTAGAATTTAGACCTATGATTGACCATAACGAGTCCAGACTTCTTGTAACGCACTACCTCCACACCAGACATCACAACACCCATTTCAGTCATGTCGCCAGTGCGTTCGTCGAAACCAAACTCAAAGACTTTGCTGATACAAAACCTCCCAGCTCCCAAATAGACCAAGCTGCAATCTAGCATCGCCCAGTCCTCAGGCAGATCAAGGTGCGGCCAACTGTGCACCAAAGGTGGACCCCTTTTCGAGATAAGACCGGAGGAGATATCCATTGCACAAAAGTGGTGTTCATCAGTGTCAATGCCAAACAAGAGGTTGTCGAGCTCTGGTACATGCAGGGCACGACTGTAGAATGGCAGTTTCCACGGGCCGGCCTTAAACCACTTGCGACTGGCCGTGTTGAAACAGTAGGTGCCGACGCTTTTTTGTCCAGAGGAGATGACAAGGATCGAGTCACCTTCAATGTGAAGCAGCGCATGGCAAATGACAGGGCACTCGTCAACATAGGCTGCAGGTGGTGACGGTAGCTTGAGCCAGTTCCAGCCTCTCATTTTCCTGCCATTCGAAGGGTGACTGTACATGAGTACCTCGAAGTTGTAGGGATCGTAGCTGGAAGGGAACCTTCCCATGACGTAGAAGGCATCAGCGCGCTCGGGGTCGGAGGCCTCGGCATTAGTGGCGGAGAAGCCGATGGGCCTGCTCCCCTTGGGACTGTTGAGGTGTGGAATCGGCTGGAGGGAACCGGCGTCCATGTCGTACAGGATGGTGTGCCCCTCGGCGTCCACGCAGAGGATCTTGCTAGCGCCGCCGCTGCTTCGTTCATGGAAGGGCAGGAAATCCATCCTTTCCTCGTCTGAGATGGAGCGTTCGAGTCTGAGCCTGGGCGGAGGAATCCGTGTGATGGTCTCCATCCATGGTGGCACCACGCCTGGTGATGGCCAATCCATGTTGACCTTGGATTTTGCTGCTGCCCGTGCTTCCGCCGTGGATCCGTAGAAGAGTTGCTCCTCGGGCTTGATGCGACTCACCGTGTACAAGCTGCCATTGCGATACCTCTGCATCACAACGTTCAAGAACTGCCGCGCCTTCATCGCTCACCACTCCTACCAAAAGAGATGAGTTCATGAATTAGATGATGAATGATATTGATAACCCAGAGATCGACCAAGCACTTCCACGAAAGACCAACGGGCAAGAGAAGTAAGGAGTAATTGATACTAGTATATACCTGCGGCAGAGATGTCAAAGTGTCTTCCCCTTCAATTCCACCGATCCAAGTAGTGGCAGCGGGGACGGCGGCGGCGGTGGCTGGGATCGGATGGGAACAGAGATCAGGTGACACGCTGCAACTTGGCCCCCTTCATCTGTCGTTCATTCAAGATCTAACGGAGGAGATCGGCCCAAGGGAAGTCAGCCCACACGTAGTCAGTTTTCAGCAGAGACTTCTGCACTTGCAGTTGTAAGCACGGGCAGCAAAAGCTATGCACCAAGCACTCTCCATACTTAGATTCTCAAAAATAAATTATCAAAAGAATAACTGAACCTGTTATGCAGGAACATAAAGCAAAAACTGAATAATTAAATAGCACTTCTCATTTAAATTCAGAAACATTTAACATACTACGGCGGGGCATGCTCGGCCTCTTCCCTATCCTCCGTTGTGTTGCTTGCCCTCAACGCTCTCCTTGGTGGCGCGACGTGGGAGAGAACAAGCTCGCTGAGCCCGCTCAGAGCGTTGCCATGTGTTTCTGATAAGAAATTTGTTGTTGAAAACTGCGAAGCGTCGTGGGCTATTTTACCCTTGGTCCAATCCTTTCTATTGGATATATGATGGGCGCCAGATGAGTGAATTGCAAACAACATCAACACTTCAGGCTAGGTTTGCAGGATCCACATATACGGAATTGTGCCAAAAACCACTAATTTTTTTCTTAATTTTTAGCAAAAAAACACTGATTGCTCGTTTGGACCGTTTTAAGTGCGTTTATGACAGGACGGCGACGTGGCAACACTGTTCACATGGAGACGCCGTTAGACGGCGTTACACGCGCTCGCGCACCGGTTCGAGCCGCTCGGGTCAAACACCCCCGAAGCGGTGCATGCAGGCCCACCCCGCAGCCCTCACTCTCTCTCGTCCTTCTCCCCTCTCTGCTCCCGCTCGTTCGCCGCCGCCGCCCCCTCCTACATCTCCGACCGCCGTCGCCGCTGCGTCGCCATGGTGTCCTGGTCTGATGACGACAGCAACGAGAACTCTCACCAGTACGTCAACTCAGCTTCAGACGAGGGCATCATCAAGGTGAGTTGCTCGAGCTCAAGCTAGGGTTAGGGTTGGGATTTGGGGATTTTTGTGCTGAGATTGATCTGAAGTTTTGTTGGCTTTCCTTTGCACCTCCAGATCCCTGAAACCATGGATGACTCCGATTTTGAGGGCACTGATCCCGACGTTTTGTGCAATGAACACTCCCTGCCAGCAGAGAGGCGTGTCGCTTTCCAGGGCATCCATACTAGCAGGAGGTTCTTTGCTTGTGCTGTGAAGGCATGTGCCAAATTTATGCTAATCTGGTCATTGTTTAGTACTGATTTTATAGTTAGCCGATCTGGTGTGTTAGTTACTTAGTGAGGTCAATGTTTATATGTGAGCATGTGCACAGTGTTGTCAGCAGATGTGTCCTATTAGTTAGGCTGTTAATTAGTTATGTATTTTCTGTGGTAGTGGTGGGTTACTGAGGTCATTGTTTATATGCCAGTATGTGCATAGGGTTGGGAGCACTGATTGAGACTTGTTACTTTACAGCATGTGGATTAGTGAGCACTGTAATTGTTTAACTCATTGTGTCATATAGCTCATACCTATTTGTTTAACTCATTGTGTTACTTTATACCTATTTGTTAGTTTATAGCATTTGGATTAGTGAGCACTTTTCACCATTTGTTTAACACTAGCTAATATTACAGGAGGGAAGAAACTGTGGGCTAGTTGAATGGGTTGATCCATTTTGGCCAGCCTTAATGGAGAATGCATTGACCAAGTTGTGGGATAGGTATGAAGAATGCAGGAGGAGCAAGATTGAGGAGAATCTGGAAAGCTCATTTGTTGTTCACAATCTGACACAACAGAAGATCAAGCTGCAGGCAAGTTATGAGAGGTTGGTTGAAGATGTCAACGGCCTCTTGGATGCCCAGGAGCAGAGGGCTCAGATGCAGAGAGATAAGATGCAGAACAAACCTGGTGAGAAAAAGCTGCAGGAGAAGTATGACATGCTCAAGAACCTGACAGTTGCTCAACCAATGTCATTAGGAACATGAAGTTGAAGCTTCCTGAAGAGAAGATTAAGTTGCAGGCCCACATTAATGAGCTTGAGAAGGTTGTGGAGCAGACCAAGCTGAAGCTCAGTGGGATCAAGGCCATCTTAGATGAATGAGCAGTATAATGTAATATGCTGATTATTAGTACCACCAGCATGGTTATGGGATGATGAATACTATAATTATGGTTATGTAATGACTGAAGGAAATATGCCCTAGAGGCAATAATAAAGTTATTATTTATTTCCTCATATCATGATAAATGTTTATTATTCATGCTAGAATTGTATTAACCGGAAACATGATACATGTGTGAATACATAGACAAACATATAGTCACTAGTATGCCTCTACTTGACTAGCTCATTAATCAAAGATGGTTATGTTTCCTAACCATAGACATGTGTTGTCATTTGATTAATGAGATCACATCATTAGGAGAATGATGTGATTGACATGACCCATCCGTTAGCTTAGCACTTGATCGCTTAGTATTCTCGCTATTGCTTCCTTCATGACTTATACATGTTCCTCAGTAACTATGAGGATTGTGTAACTCCGCCACGGAAGAACACTTTGGTACTACCAAACGTCACAACGTAATCGGGTGATTATAAAGGAGTACTACAGTGTTTCCGAAGGTACATGTTGAGTTAGCATAATTGAGATTAGGTTTTGTCACTCCGATTGTCGGAGAGGTATCTCTGGGCCCTCTCGGTAATACTCATCACCCAAGCCTTGCAAGCATGTAACTAATGAGTTAGTTATAAGATGACGACATTACGGAACGAGTAAAGAGACTTGCCGTAACGAGATTGAACTAGGTATTGATACCGACGATCAAATCTCGGGCAAGTAACATACCGATGACAAAGGGAATAACGATGTTGTTATGCGGTTTGACCGATAAAGATCTTCAGAGAATATGTAGGAACCAATATGGGCATCCAGGTCCCGCTATTGGTTATTGACCGAGACGTGTCTCGGTCATGTCTACATTGTTCTCGAACCGTAGGGTCCGCACGCTTAAGGTTTCGATGATGCTTATATTATGAGTTTATGTATTTTGATGTACCGAAGTTTGTTCGGAGTCCCGGATGTGATCACGGACATGACGAGGAGTCTCGAAATGGTCGAGACATAAAGATTGATATATTGGACGGATATATTTGGACACCGGAAAGGTTCCGGAGAAGTTTGGAGCTACCGGAGGTTACTGAACCCCGGAGGTATATGGGCCTTATTGGGCCCATATAGGAAGAAGGAGAAGGAACAAGGGAGGCGTGCCCCAGCCCAATCCGACTGGGGGGGGCCCCCCTTCCTTCTCCTTCCCCTCTTCCTATTACTACTACTTGTACTTATTCCTAATACTAGTACTCTTTCCTTCCTCCTCCAAATAAGATAAGGAAAAGGGGGGGAAACCTACTTGGAGTAGGTTTCCCCCTCCTCTATGGCGCGCCCCCCTTGGGCCGGCCTCCTCCTCCCTCCCTCCTTTATATACGGGGGTAGGGGCACCCTAGGACACACAAGTTGATCATTGAGATCGTTCCTTAGCCGTGTGCGGTGCCCCCCTCCACGATATTACACCTCGGTCATATTGTAGCGGTGCTTAGGCGAAGCCTGCGCGACAGAGAACATCAAGATCGTCACCACGCCGTCAGGTGACGAACTCCCCTCAGCGCCTCTGCTGGATCGGAGATCGAGGGTGCGTCATCGAGCTGTACGCGTGTCAAGAACTCGGAGGTGCCGGAGTAACGGTGCCTGGATCGGTTGAACCGGGAAGACGTACGACTACTTCCACTACGCTGTGTCAACGCTTCCGCTTCGGTCTACAAGGGTACGTAGACAACACTCTCCCCTCGTTGCAATGTCATCACCATGATCTTGCGTGTGCGTAGGAACATTTTTGAAATTACTACGTTCCCCAACAGTGGTATCAGAGCCTAGGTTTTATGGTTTGATGTTATATGCACGAGTAGAACACAAGTGAGTTGTGGACGATATAAGTCATACTGCCTACCAGCATGTCATACTTTGGTTCAGCGGTATTGTTGGATGAAGCGGCCCGGACCGACATTACGCGTGACGCTTCGCGAGACTGGTTTTACCGCCGTGCTTTGCACACAGTGACTAGCGGGTGTCTGCTTTCTCCAACTTTAGTTGAACCGAGTGTGGCTACGCCGGTCCTTGTGAAGGTTAAAACGGAGTCTATTTGACAAACTATCGCTGTGGTTTTGATGCGTGGGTGAGATTGGTTCTTGCTTAAGCCCGTAGCAGCCACGTAAAATTTGCAACAACAAAGTAGAGGACGCCTAACTTGTTTTTGCAGGCATGTTGTGATGTGATATGGCCAAGATGTGATGCTATATTTTATTGTATGAAATGATCATGTTTTGTAACCGGTTATCGGCAATCGGCAGGAGCCATATGGTTGTCGCTTTATTGTATGAAATGCAACGCATCAGTAATTGCTTTACTTTATCACTAAGCGGTAGCGATAGTCGAGAAGCAATAGATGGCGTAAACGACAAGGATGCTACGATGGAGATCAAGGTGTCGCGCCGGTGACGATGGTGATCATGACGGTGCTTCGAAGATGAAGATCACAAGCACAAGATGATGATGGCCATATCATATCACTTATATTGATTGCATGTGATGTTTATCCTTTATGCATCTTATCTTGCTTTGATTGACGGTAGCATTTTAAGATGATCTCTCACTAATTATCAAGAAGTGTTCTCCTGAGTATGCACCGCTATGCGAAAGTTCTTCGTCTTTGAGACACCACGTGATGATCGGGTGTGATAGGCTCTACGCTCAAATACAACGGTGCAAAACAGTTGCATACGCGAATACTCAAGTTATACTTGACGAGCCTAGCATATACAGATATGGCCTCGGAACACGGAGACCGAAAGGTCAAGCGTGAATCATATAGTAGATATGATCAACATAGAGATGTTCACCATTGAAACTACTCCATCTCACGTGATGATCGGACATGGTTTAGTTGATTTGGATCACGTGATCACTTAGATGACTAGAGAGATGTCTGCCTAAGTGGGAGTTCTTAAGTAATATGATTAATTGAACTTAAATTTATCATGAACTTAGTACCGATAGTATTTTGCTTGTCTATGTTTGTTTGTAGATAGATGGCTCGTCTTTGTTGTTCCGTTGAATTTTAATGCGCTCCTTGAGAAAGCAAAGTTGAAAGATGATGGTAGCAATTACATGGATCGGGTCCGTAACTCGAGGATTATCCTCATTGCTGCACAAGAGAGTTACGCCCCGAAGCACCGCTGGGTGCCGAACTGCTGCTTGATGTAACCGACGCGTTAAGAACGTCTGGCGAGCAAAGCTGATGACTACTCTATAGTTCAGTGCCATGCTTTACGGCTTAGAACCGGTCTTCAACGACGTTTTGAACGCTATGGAGCATATGAGATGTTCCAGAGTTGAAGTTAATATTTCAAGCAAATGCCCGGATTGAGAGATATGAAGTCTCCAATAAGTTCTATAGCTGCAAGATGGAGGAGAACAGTTACAAGGTGAGCATATACTCAAAATGTCCGGTATAATAATCACTTGATTCAACGGGAGTTAATCTTCCGGATGATAGCGTCATTGATGTAATTCTCCAATCATCGCCACCAAGCTACAAGAGCTTTGTGATGAACTATAATATGCAAGGGATGAACAAGACTATTCCCGAGCTCTTCGCGATGCCGAAAGCAGCGGAGGTAGAAATCAAGAAGGAGCATCAAGTGTTGATGGTCAACAAGACCACTAGTTTCAAGAGGAAGGAAAAGGGAAGAAGAAGGAACTTCAAAAGAACAGCAAACAAGTTGCTGCTCAAGAGAAGAAACCCAAGTCCGGACCTAAGCACAAAATCGAGTGCTTCTACCGCAAGCGATCGACACCTTTGAAGCGGAACTGCCCCAAGTATTTGGCGGATAAGAAGGATGGCAAAGTGAACAAAGGGACTACGGATTAGCGAAGATTAGCTAAGGACGAGGTGACGATGCGCGTGGGAAATGGTTCCAAAGTCGATGTGATCGCGGTCGGCACGCTACCTCTACATCTACCATCGGGATTAGTTTTAGACCTGAATAATTGTTATTTGGTGCCTGCGTTGAGCATGAACATTATATTTGGATCTTGTTTGATGCGAGACGGTTATTCATTTAAATCAGAGAATAATGGTTGTTCTATTTATATGAGTAATATCTTTTATGGTCATGCACCCTTGAAGAGTGGTCTATTTTTATTAAATCTCGATAGTAGTGATACACATATTCATAATGTTGAAGCCAAAAGATGCAGAGTTGATAATGATAGTGCAACATATTTGTGGCACTTGCCGCTTAGGTCATATCGATGTAAAACGATGAAGAAACTCCATACCGATGGACTTCGGAATCACTTGATTATGAATCACTTGGTACTTGCAAACCGTGTCTCATGGGCAAGATGACCAAAACACCGCTTCTCGGTTCTATGGAGAGAGCAACAGATTTGTTGGAAGTCATACATACGTATGTATGTGGCCCGATGAATGTTGAGGCTCGTGGCGGATATCGTTATTTTCTCACCTTCACAGATGATTTGAGCAGATATGGGTATATCTACTTGTTGAAGCACAAGTCTGAAACATTTGAAAAGTTCAAAGAATTTCAGAGTGAAGTAGAAAATCATCGTAACAAGAAAATAAAATTTCTACGATCTGATCGTGGAGGAGAATATTTGAGTTACGAGTTTGGTTTACATTTGAAACAATGTGGAATAGTTTCAGAACTCACGCCACCGAACACCACAACGAAATGGTGTGTCCGAACGTCAGAATCGTACTTTACTTGATATGGTGCGATCTATGATGTCTCTTACCGATTTACCGCTATCATTTTGGGGTTATGCTTTAGAGACGGCCGCATTCACGCTAAATAGGGCACCATCAAAATCCATTGAGACGACGCCTTATGAACTGTGGTTTGGCAAGAAACCAAAGTTGTCGCTTTCAAAGTTTGGGGTTGCGATGCTTACGTGAAGAAACTTCAACTAGATAAGCTTGAACCCAAATCGAGAAATGTGTCTTCATAGGATACCCAAAGGAGACTATTGGGTACACCTTCTATCACAGATCCGAGGGCAAGATCTTCGTTGCTAATTCGGATCCTTTCTAGAGAAGGAGTTTCTCTCGAAAGAAGTGAGTGGGAGGAAAGTAGAACTTGATGAGATAATCAGATCTACTCCCTTATTGAAAGTAGCTCATCACAAGAACCGGTTCTGTGACGACTACACCAATTAGTGAGGAAGATAATGATATTGATCATGAAACTTCAGATCAAGTTTCTCTCAACCTCGTGGGTCTACTAGAGTAAGATCCGCACAGTGGTACGGAAATCCTATTCTGGAAGTCATGTTACTAGACCATGATGAACCTACGAACTATGAGGAAGCGAGGATGAGCCCAGATTCCGCAAAATGGCTAGAGGCCATGAAATCTGAGATAGGATCCATGTATGAAAACAAAGTATGGACTTTGGTTGACTTGCCCGATGATCGGCAAGCCATTAAGAACTAATGGTTCTTTAAGAAGAAGACTGACGCTGATGGTAATGTTACTGTCTACAAAGCTCGACTTGTTGCGAAAGGTTTTCGACAAGTTCAAGGGGTTGACTACGATGAGACTTTCTCACCCGTAGCGATGCTTAAGTCTGTCCGAATCATGTTGGCTATTGCTGCATTTCATGATTATGAAATTTGGCAAATGGATGTCAAGACTGCATTCTTGAATGGATTTCTAGAAGAAGAGTTGTATATGATGCAACCTGAAGGTTTTGTTGATCCAAGAGGTGCTGACAAAGTGTGCAAGCTCCAACGTTCTATTTATGGACTGGTGCAAGCATCTCGGAGTTGGAATAAACGCTTTGATAGTGTGATCAAAGCATATGGTTTTATCTGCACTTTTGGAGAAGCTTTGATTTACAAGAAAGTGAGTGGGAGCTCAGAGCATTTCTAGTTTTATATGTTGATGACATATTGTTAATTGGAAATGATATAGAATTTCTGGATAGCATAAAGGGATACTTGAATAAAAGTTTTTCGATGAAAGACCTCGGTGAAGCTGCTTACATATTGGGCATCAAGATCTATAGAGATAGATCAAGACGCTTAATAGGACTTTCACAAAGCACATACCTTGACAAAATTTTGAAAAAGTTCAAAATGGATCGTGCAAAGAAAGGATTCTTGCACGTGCTACAAGGTGTGAAGTTGAGTCGAACGCAATGCCCGACCACAGCAGAAGATAGAGAGAAAATGAAAGATGTTCCCTATGCTTCAGCCATAGGCTCTATCATGTATGCAATGCTGTGTACCAGACCTGACGTGTGCTTAGCAATAAGCTTGGCAGGTAGGTACCAAAGTAATCCAGGAGTGGATCACTGGACAGCGGTCAAGAACATCCTAAAATACCGAAAAGGACTAAGGATATGTTTCTCGATATGGGGGTGACAAAGAGCTAGTCGTAAATGGTTACGCCGATGTAAGCTTTGACACGATCCCGACGATTCTAAATCGCAAACCGGATACGTGTTTATATTAAACGGTGGAGCTGTAAGTTGGTGCAGTTCAAAACAAAGCGTCGTAGCAGGATCTACATGTGAAGCGGAGTACATAGCTGCTTCTGAAGCGGCAAATGAAGGAGTCTGGATGAAGGAGTTCATTTCCGATCTAGGTATCATACCTAGTGCATCGGGACCAATGAAGATCCTCTGTGACAATACTGGTGCAATTGCCTTGGCAAAGGAATCCAGATTTCACAAGAGGACCAAGCACATCAAGAGACGCTTCAATTCCATTCGGGACCAAGTCCAAGTGGGAGACATAGAAATTTGCAAGATACACACGGATCTGAATGTTGCGCACCCATTGACTAAGCCTCTCTCACGAGCAAAACATGATCAGCACCAAGACTCCATGGTGTTAGAATCATTACTATGTAATCTAGATTATTGACTCTAGTGCAAGTGGGAGATCAAGGAAATATGCCCTAGAGGCAATAATAAAGTTATTATTTATTTCCTCATATCATGATAAATGTTTATTATTCATGCTAGAATTGTATTAACCGGAAACATGATACATGTGTGAATACATAGACAAACATATAGTCACTAGTATGCCTCTACTTGACTAGCTCATTAATCAAAGATGGTTATGTTTCCTAACCATAGACATGTGTTGTCATTTGATTAATGAGATCACATCATTAGGAGAATGATGTGATTGACATGACCCATCCGTTAGCTTAGCACTTGATCGCTTAGTATTCTGCTATTGCTTCCTTCATGACTTATACATGTTCCTAACTATGAGGATTGTGTAACTCCGCTTACGGAAGAACACTTTGGTACTACCAAACGTCACAACGAATCGGGTGATTATAAAGGAGTACTACAGGTGTTTCCGAAGGTACATGTTGAGTTAGCATAATTCGAGATTAGGTTTTGTCACTCCGATTGTCGGAGAGGTATCTCTGGCCCTCTCGGTAATACTCATCACCCAAGCCTTGCAAGCATGTAACTAATGAGTTAGTTATAAGATGACGACATTAAACGAGTAAAGAGACTTGCCGTAACGAGATTGAACTAGGTATTGGATACCGACGATCAAATCTCGGGCAAGTAACATACCGATGACAAAGGGAATAACGATGTTGTTATGCGGTTTGACCGATAAAGATCTTCAGAGAATATGTAGGAACCAATATGGGCATCCAGTCCCGCTATTGGTTATTTGACCGAGACGGTCTCGGTCATGTCTACATTGTTCTCGAACCGTAGGGTCCGCACGCTTAAGGTTTCGATGCTTATATTATGAGTTTATGTATTTTGATGTACCGAAGTTTGTTCGAGTCCGGATGTGATCACGGACATGACGAGGAGTCTCGAAATGGTCGAGACATAAAGATTGATATATTGGACGGATATATTTGGACACCGGAAAGGTTCCGGAGAAGTTTGGAGCTACCGGAGGTTACCGAACCCCCGGAGGTATATGGGCCTTATTGGGCCCATATAGGAAGAAGGAGAAGGAACAAGGGAGGCGCGCCCCAGCCCAATCCGACTGGGGAGGGGGCCGCCCCCTTCCTTTCTCCTTCCCCTCTTCTTATTACTACTACTAGTACTTATTCCTAATACTAGTACTCTTTCCTTCCTCCTCCAAATAAGATAAGGAAAAGGGGAAACCTACTTGGAGTAGGTTTCCCCCTCCTCTATGGCGCGCCCCCCTTGGGCCGGCCTCCTCCTCCCTCCTCCTTTATATCTCGGGGTAGGGGGCACCCTAGGACACACAAGTTGATCATTGAGATCGCTCCTTAGCCGTGTGCGGTGCCCCCTCCACGATATTACACCTCGGTCATATTGTAGCGGTGCTTAGGCGAAGCCTGCGCGACAGAGAACATCAAGATCGCCTGCACGCCGTCGTCTTGACGGAACTCCCCTCAGCGCCTCGCTGGATCGGAGATCGAGGGTGCGCCATCGAGCTGTCTGCGTGTCAAGAACTCGGAGGTGCCGGAGTAACGGTGCCTGGATCGGTTAAACCGGGAAGACGTACGACTACTTCCACTATGCTGTGTCAACGCTTCCGCTTTGGTCTACAAGGGTACGTAGACAACACTCTCCCCTCATTGCAATGTCATGACCATGATCTTGCGTGTGCGTAGGAACATTTTTGAAATTACTACGTTCGCCAACAATGACTACTATTAGATGAATGATCTACTAATCTCTAAAAATTGGTTATGTAATGTACCTATTTAGCATTAAGCACTATCGTGTAGTATGGTACTTATTAGTTGTGGTTATGTATGGATCTTCCAGTTTGCCGAATCTGATGTTGTTTGGTTGGTTTTGTCGATGCCGATTGACCCTAGCCTCATTTGGTTGGTTTTGTCGATGCCGAGAGAGCCTAGACTCACTTTGGTGGGTTTTTCGACGTCGAGTGACCCTAGACTCACTTTGGTGGGTTTTCCGACGCCGAGTGACCCTAGACTCACTTTGGTGGGTTTTCCGACGCCGAGTGACCCTAGGCTCACTTTGGTGGGTTTTCCGACGCCGAGTGACCCTAGAATCACTTTGGTGGGTTTTCCGACACCGAGTGACCCTAGACTCACTTTTGTGGGTTTTCCGATGCCGAGTAACCCTAAACTCACTTTGGTGGGTTTTTCGACGTCGAGTGACCCTAGACTCACTTTGGTGGGTTTTCCGACACCAAGGGACCCTAGAATCATAGTAAGCATCATCATCAGAATCATCAGCATCATAGCCAACAAACTCAATCAACATCTAGTCCATCCAAAGGCAACATATAACATAAACATCCAAGACAGCCAAAATTTCAGGTTCTCACATCCATCCAAGGCAACATTGAAGATAAACATCCAAGTTCTCACAGCCAACAATGGTTCAAGGCCAACAAAGTCATAAGCTAGTTCAAAGCCAACAATGGTATCATAGGTTCTGGAAGCCAACAAAGGCATAATGTAGTTCACAGCCAACACAAAGGCATCACAAGCCAACAAAGACAAAGGCATCTAGTTACCAGAAGCATAGAAGTACTTCAACTTGTATGAAGCAGTCCTTTTTCTTCCACTCTGTCTTGGATCTTGAAAAGTTGACCTATTTCCTGCAGCAGAGCTAGAGGCTGCACCGACAGTGGTAGCTTTCGTCCTGGGAGACTTCCTTGGAGGAGCAGCAGGTGTAGTGGCAGCAGGTGTAGCTTTCTCCCTGGGAGACCTCCTTGAAGGAGGAGCAGGTGTAGTGGCAGCAGGTGTAGGAGCAGTAGTTGATGGAGATGGCCTCTTCCTTGCTGGTGCAGCAATAGATGAAGATGGCCTCTTCCTTGGTGGTGCAGCAGCAGCTGTAGATGCATTTGTTGTTGAAGTAGAAGCATGTGACCTGTTTGGCTGCATTTCAAAAATAGTTAAGGAATGCGAGTTACAATGGAGACAAAATAAAGATAATTGAGGTGCTACTCTAACTAACCTGATACTGGTTTAGTCTCATAGCAAGAGCTGGTTTGAGGGGCTTGGAGCAAACATTGTATCTACGCCCTACAAGTTTGCAGTTGCTGCAAGTAATAGATGCCATCCTAGATGTATCTCTTGGTGCTGGCTTCTCAAACTTGTTTTCCTCCTCTTTGTTTGTTGCTTCCCAACCTTCTCTTTGAATACTGGAGGCTCTATGTCCTGAGTTCTTGTCCTTGGCGACAGGTTTGGACCATGCACAGGAAATATGATATGTGCAAATGCTTTTCTGTACATTTCTTTTTTGAAGAAATCAGCCACAAAGTCCTCTGGCTGCAACTTAGCTTTCACTATTGCAGAAACTGCATGATTGCATGGCATAGAAGTCATATCCCATTTCCTACATCCACATGTTTTGTCCAGCAAGTTCACTGAGTAGGTGTTTTCTCCACTAGTCACTTGGTAAATGTTAGGACCAGCCATCAAAGTCTGGCACCACCTTGAGTTGTACTTTGTCTGCTCTAACATTTCAGCATAGGTAGGGAAAATCTCCCAATTTGTTGTCTCTATCTTAGTTCTATTTTTGTTAAATTTGACCATCAATTTTGTTCTAATTCCTTCTATCATGGTCACTATTGGCTTGCCTCTGACATCTAATATCATTTCATTAAACACCTCACTGATGTTGTTCACTACCAGGTCAGTTTTGCAATTAAAATCCATAGCATGCCTAGACCAAGTATGAACAGGTATTTTGTGAAGCCATGTCCAAGCAGCCTTACACTCTGTTTTCAAAGCATTCATTGCATCAAGGTGTTCATTCTCAGTATAAGAGTAGCTAGCTGCATCCATATGTTTCTTTAATTCATCACCTCTAAAACCAGCAGTTTGGAAATTCTGATAGATATGTCTACTGTAACGCCCCGGATCCGATGCGCCAGGTGTCCGTCAGTTATTCGCCGTCTTTGCCATGTCATCATTTGCATTTTATCATGTCATCATGTGCATTTCATTTTGCATACATGTTCGTTTCATGCATCCGAGCATTTTCCCCGTTGTCCGTTTTGCAATCCGGCACTCCTATGTCACCCGGCGTCCCCTCTTCTCTCTCTTTTCGTGTGCGGGTATTAAACTTTCTCGGAATGGCCCGAGGTTTGCCAAGCGGCCTTGGTATAGCACCGGTAGACCGCCTGTCAAGTTTCGTGCCATTTGGAGGTCGTTTGGTACTCCAACGGTTAACCGGGTAACCGTAAAAGCCCTCTATTGTTTCAGCCCAACACCCCTTCCAAAGTGGCCCAAAGCCCAGCAAACTCCCCTCCATGCTCTCGGTCGTTCGATCACGATCGCGTGGCCGAAAACCGCTCCTTATTTGGACTCTCCTAGCTCCCTCTATGCCTATTTATACACCCCCTATTCCATTTTCGCGGTCTAATCCCCCGAAACCCTAGATCTCCTCCTCTGCGCGCCGGACACGTCCGATCCGCCACGGACGCGTCCGCCCGCCACGCCGCCTCGGCCAATAGCAGGCCGCCACGTCATCGCGCCGCCACCCACAGCCACTCAGCGCCCGCCACCTGTCCAGCTCTTCCGCCCCGGGCGCCGCCGCCATGCTCCTGCCTCCCTCGATCCGGTCGGGATCGAGGAGAGGGATGACCGGGCCTCGCCGCCGCCACGTGGGCCTCGCGGCCCAGACTCCAAGGCCCAGCTCCAGCCGAACTGGGCCTCAGCCCACTGGGTGAGCCACACCCGTAGCGCCCCTCCTCTCGTTTTTTTTTCTTCTGCTGTTGGGCTTGCCCCAGATTCGGCCCGTAGTGGTTTTTTTCCCGTTGCTGCCATTTTTGCATTATCCATTGTATTAACAGATTTACAGAAAAACCCTCAAAGTTCATGCATATAATAACTCCACAACCGTGCATTGGTTTAAAATGATTTGAACATGTAAAATGCTTAAAATTGTGTCTAGTTTCATAATATGCCACTTTCATCCATGTTTAAAATGTTTAAAATGCTGTTTGTTTAAATTTGCTTAAATGCCATGTTAAAATGCTTTATTTCATAACTATTTAACCGTAGCTCCGTTTTAAATAAACTTTATATGTATTTGGGGTGGAAAAATGCCTAGTTTAACATGGTCCACTTTATTTTACTGTTTAACAACATTAAAATGGTGTTTAGGGCAGAACAGTACCTAATTCATAATATGCTCATGAGGATTTTCCGGACTTGTTGTTCATTGTTTCCGGCCTCATTTAAACTTGCCTAGTTAGGTAGTTTTGTTATGCTTCACCCCTTGACATGTTTAACAACATTTAACATTGTTGTGTACCTAAACGAGAGCGAACTAAATACTTGAATGTGGTGTTCCGTCAATATGCAACTCGTTGCATATTGAGCTCCACTTAATTTGTAGTGTTGTTTGTTGCACTTTGCCATGCCATGCCATGCCTCATTAAACCGGTCATGCATCATACTTGATTGTGCATCATGCCATGCTTATGTGATGGTTGTTTACCTATGTTGTTTGCTTCTTTCCGGTTTGCTTCTCTCGTTAGCTTCGGTTTCGTTCCGGAGTTGTGAGGATTCGTTCGACTACGTCCGTTTGTCTTCTTCATGGACTCGTTCTTCTTCCTTGCGGGATTTCAGGCAAGATGACCGCTACCCTGGATCTCACTACTATCATTGCTATGCTAGTTGCCTCGTTCTTTTGCTATGTTGCGCTACCTATTACCTGTTTGTCAAGCCATCCCATATTGCCATGAACCCCTAACCTTTGACACCTTTCCTATGCAAACCGTTGTTTGGCTATGTTCCCGCTTTGCTCAGCCCCTCTTATAGCGTTGCTAGTTGCAGGTGAAGTTGAAGATTTCTCCATGGTGGACAAGGTTTTGTTGGGATATCACAATATCTCTTATATTATTAATGCATCTATATACTTGGTAAAGGGTGGAAGGCTCGGCCTTATGCAGTGTTTTGTTCCACTCTTGCCGCCTCTAGTTTCCGTCATACCGGTGTTATGTTCCCGGATTTTGCGTCCGTGACGCTGTCGGGTGATTTATGGGACCCCTTGACAGTTCGCTTTGAATAAAACTTGTCCAAGAAGGCCCAACATTGCCTTTTACCATTTGCCTCACCACCACCTACTTTTCCCTTGGGAGTAATTAACCCAAGGGTCATCTTTATTATAGCCCCCGGCGATGCTTGTCTAAGCGTTGGTCCAAACTAGAGCACCGTCAAGGGACCATCCTCGGCAACTTGGGTTACGTCGGTACTGTGACGCTTAGCTCATCCGGTCGTGGCTCGAGACGAGATACGCGCGACTACTATCGGGATGTCGGCACGCCGGCGGCTTTGCTGGTCTTGTTTTACCATTGTCGAAATGTCTTGATGTACCGGATACCGAGTCGATCGGAGTGTCTCGGGTGAAGGTCTATTCTTCGATGATCGCGAGAGCTTGTCATGGGCTAAGTTGGGACACCCTGCAGGTATAAACTTTCAAGAGCCGTGCCCGCGGTTATGTGGCAGATGGGAATTTGTTAATGTCCGTTGTAGACAACTTGACACTTGATCCGATTTAAAACGATCAACCGAGTGTGTAGCCGTGATGGTCTCTTCTCGGCGGAGTCCGGGAAGTGAACACGGTTTCTGGGTTATGTTTGACGTAAGTAGGTGTTCAGGATCACCTCTTGATCATTGCTAGCTTCACGACCGTTCCGCTTGTTCTCTTCTCGCTCTTATTTGCGTTGGTTAGCCACCATATCATGCTTAGTCGCTGCTGCAACCTCACCACTTTACCCCTTCCTTTCCCATTAAGCTTTGCTAGTCTTGATACCCATGGTAATGGGATTGCTGAGTCCTCGTGACTCACCAGACACTTCCAAAACCAGTTTGCAGGTGACGCAACCAAGCCCAAGGAGGAGCTCGATGAAGATCTTGCCCTTTGTGTTGTTTCGTTCTAGTTGATCAGTAGTGGAGCCCAGTTGGGGTCGATCGGGGCCATTTGTCGCATTTGGGGTTCTTCTTTTCTTTTGGTTCCGTAGTCGGACCTTGATTGTATCTGGATGATGTAATGCTTTATTCATGTATTTGCGTGAAGTGGCGATTGTAAGCCAGCTATGTATCTCTTTCCCTTATGTATTACTTGGGTTGTGTGAAGATTACCTCACTTGCGACATTGCTTTCAATGCGGTTATGCCTCTAAGTCGTGCTTCGACACGTGGGAGATATAGCCGCATCGAGGGCGTTACAAGTTGGTATCAGAGCCTTCCCCGACCTTAGGAGCCCCACTGCTTGATCGTTTTTAGTGGTCGAGTTGTGTCTAGAAAAATGTTTTGAGTCATTTAGGATTATATATATCGGAGAGTTAGGAATTATTTTTACTCCCGGTCCTTCGACCTTCCGGTGAGGTATCCCGACGAGAGTTTTGACTCTTCTCTTCTCAAATTTCACTAAATTTTTTTAGGATCACGCTGGTATCTTAGAATCGTTCGATGGTTTTATGATGACAACATTGTCTTGGTTGCCTCCCGACATTTAGGGGTTGTGGCGGTGTCCCGGGAGTTGAGCTCCGAGGTGTTGTCGCCATAATTTTATCGCTGCGATTCTGGAATACCGAGTTTAGTACGCCGACATCGAAAATCTCTTTTATGCAGTTGTTGGTGAGATAACCCGCTAACCCAATCTCGAGGTGAGTACAGGAGTATTGCCATGACTCAGATAACGGATGTTTTTCAAGGTTGAGGTAGACGATTTCGAAGGTTTCTTGGTTATGTGTTGAAGGATGGATACAAATGGATGTAGGGATTGTTAGTTTGGGTGAGATATATTGCTCCCTGTATCCCCAACACCGCATTGCATAACCGAGAAAGTTTTGGGAGTTTCATAGGTGGGTATTCAAGTAGCTCTTAGGATATCTTTCCGACGGATGTATGATATGAAATTGGGGTTCGACGCCTAGTGGTCCGCCTATTCACGGTTGGTTTTACAAAGGGTCTCATTGTGTCTTAAAGAGTCCTTGGCTATGCTGACTGGGGACACTTCAGATGTCATGTGCACCGCCTTGTACATGATGGTGCTGTCTGATTGAGCCCGTAGGCCCCACCACGAAAACTTCGGACGAAATCTCTATCATATGTTTGTTCCGGCTTATTCTACAAGCCAATCCTTTGTTTTGTTTTAATTGTGGTATTCGAGTTGCTTCAATGTCAAGTGTTGATTCCATACCTTTCTGAAATGGTGTTCTCATACTCCGATGTGAATACCAATTTGTCATGTCAATCCTTTTCAACCGGCGTGTTTCTCTTCAAGTGGACCCGATCACTTCAACATCAGCAAGATCAATTCTAAGTTTTCTCAACGGTGTTTGTTTCATCCGTCTCCAAGTTGCCTTTATTTTTCCCGCCCACCCACCCTTTTTCCTCAAGGACACAGATTTCTTAATCAAGTATCCATTTATTCATGTGAAGTCTCTTCATTCTTTTCCATCAATGTTTTATCCGGTGATTTCCCATGAAGATGCTCAACAGCTTCAAGTTCATCATCCTTCATTGTTGTTTCTTCTCCGGTGGATCCTATTCAAGCTTTCGATATTCATCATATTCCTTTCCTCGTTTCTAATGCTTTCTCATACCGGTGCACCTCATTATCATTCTACTTCTCGCTATTTGTTATTCCGGAGTGCTCAAGATATCTCGAAGATTCGCGTTTCCACTCTGCATTCGTTCAAGCTCCTTCGAGATTGGTATCTCATTCAAGTCATTTAATTCAACCGGTGCAACATCTCTTTTAAATCTTTTCAACGGTGTTCTTTTGAGTGGGCCCTAACCCACAGGTCTTTTCCCAGGATCTTACCTGACTCTTCTAATTATCAGGAGCCATTCTCAAATTCTTTTCCAAGTTTGACGTAAGAATGAGTTATCATCAGTCAAATGCTTTTCTCCAAGATCTTTCAAATTCTTTTCATAGTTGGCTCAACCTCTTCACTTTTGATTCTTCCGGTGTGCCTCAATAATTCTTGGTGGTGTTTCTCGTTGTCATTCTCATCATTTGAAGACCGAAGAAGAGTTTCTCTTTAATCTTGCTCTATTCTCTTCAAGATTCATGGTGCTAGCTTGTTGCCATCCTCTCATAATTGTTTTCGATTGTGGGAATCTTTTTCACCCATCCGGAGCATTTCATGAGTTGTTTCCATTTCTTTCCTCCGAAGGTCATCATGTCATAATTCGTCATTCTCAGCGTGTAGCTATCATTCTCTAAATCTTACCGGTGATTCGTTCAAATATCCTCTAATCAGTTCATGTTCTCTCCGTTCTCATGTATCTAAATCCCCTCAAGTATCTTCATTCATTTTCCAATTCTTCCCGGTGAATTGTGCCTTTGCTATGTTCTTTTTCAATTTTTACGGTGGTTCGTTCAAGATTTCACTTCCTTCGTTATTATATCAATTCATTCGTTCTTTTTAATCCCACCGGTGTCATCCCTTCAAGTGTTTTTCCTCTTATAAAGTTTTCCTTCTTCTTTCAGACGGAGTGCTGCCCAAATTATTTCATTCTTATTCCTTCTCTATCTTGTTTTATCCGGAGTGGTTTCAATATCTATCTTATCACTGAACCTCTTGGTTCTCATCATGCTCCTTGTTCCTTTTTTCTACCGGATTGTTTGCAATCTCGTTCATCTCTGTTGTACTCTTTCTTTTAAATTGCTCAACCTCTCAAGGTTCGTGGTTTCACTCGTTCGTCAAAGAAGCAACTTAGTTTTACTTCTTCTCTTTCTCTTCCGTTTTCCCTCCGGTGCCATCCTAGATCTCGGGACGAGATCCTCTCGTAGTGGTGGAGTGTTGTAACGCCCCGGATCCGATGCGCCAGGTGTCCGTCAGTTATTCGCCATCTTTGCCATGTCATCATTTGCATTTTATCATGTCATCATGTGCATTTCATTTTGCATACATGTTCGTTTCATGCATCCGAGCATTTTCCCCGTTGTCCGTTTTGCAATCCGGCACTCCTATGTCACCCGGCGTCCCCTCTTCTCTCTCTTTTCGTGTGCGGGTATTAAACTTTCTCGGAATGGCCCGAGGTTTGCCAAGCGGCCTTGGTATAGCACCGGTAGACCGCCTGTCAAGTTTCGTGCCATTTGGAGGTCGTTTGGTACTCCAACGGTTAACCGGGTAACCGTAAAAGCCCTCTATTGTTTCAGCCCAACACCCCTTCCAAAGTGGCCCAAAGCCCAGCAAACTCCCCTCCATGCTCTCGGTCGTTCGATCACGATCGCGTGGCCGAAAACCGCTCCTTATTTGGACTCTCCTAGCTCCCTCTATGCCTATTTATACACCCCCTATTCCATTTTCGCGGTCTAATCCCCCGAAACCCTAGATCTCCTCCTCTGCGCGCCGGACACGTCCGACCGCCACCGGACGCGTCCGCCGCCACGTCGCCTCGGCCAATAGCAGGCCGCCACGTCATCGCGCCGCCGCCCACAGCCACTCAGCGCCCGCCACCTGTCCAGCTCTTCCGCCCCGGGCGCCGCCGCCATGCTCCTGCCTCCCTCGATCCGGTCGGGATCGAGGAGAGGGATGACCGGGCCTCGCCGCCGCCACGTGGGCCCTCATGCCCGAACTCCAAGGCCCAGCTCGGCTGAATCGGGCCTCAGCCCACTGGGTGAGCCACACCCGTAGCGCCCCTCCTCTCGTTTTTTTTTTCCTTCTGCTGTTGGGCTTGCCCCAGATTCGGCCCGTAGTGGTTTTTTTCCCGTTGCTGCCATTTTTGCATTATCCGTTGTATTAACAGATTTACAGAAAAACCCTCAAAGTTCATGCATATAATAACTCCACAACCGTGCATCGGTTTAAAATGATTTGAACATGTAAAATGCTTAAAATTGTGTCTAGTTTCATAATATGCCACTTTCATCCATGTTTAAAATGTTTAAAATGCTGTTTGTTTAAATTTGCTTAAATGCCATGTTAAAATGCTTTATTTCATAACTATTTAACCGTAGTCTGCTTTTAAATAAACTTTATATGTATTTGGGGTGGAAAAATGCCTAGTTTAACATGGTCCACTTTATTTTCCTGTTTAACAACATTAAAATGGTGTTTAGGGCAGAACAGTACCTAATTCATAATATGCTCATGCGGATTTTCCGGACTTGTTGTTCATTGTTTCAGGCCTCATTTAAACTTGCCTAGTTAGGTAGTTTTGTTATGCTTCACCCCTTGACATGTTTAACAACATTTAACATTGTTGTGTACCTAAACGAGAGCGAACTAAATACTTGAATGTGGTGTTCCGTCAATATGCAACTCGTTGCATATTGAGCTCCACTTAATTTGTAGTGTTGTTTGTTGCACTTTGCCATGCCATGCCATGCCTCATTAAACCGGTCATGCATCATACTTGATTGTGCATCATGCCATGCTTATGTGATGGTTGTTTACCTATGTTGTTTGCTTCTTTCCGGTTTGCTTCTCTCGTTAGCTTTGGTTTCGCTCCGAGTTGTGAGGATTCGCTCGACTCGTCCGCTTGTCTTCTTCATGGACTCGTTCTTCTTCCTTGCGGGATTTCGTGCAAGATGACCGCTACCTCGATCTCACTACTATCATTGCTATGCTAGTTGCCTCGTTCTTTTGCTATGTTGCGCTACCTATTACCTGCTTGTCAAGCCATCCCATATTGCCATGAACCCCTAACCTTTGACACCTTTCCTATGCAAACCGTTGTTTGGCTATGTTCCCGCTTTGCTCAGCCCTCTTATAGCGCTGCTAGTTGCGGTGAAGTTGAAGATTTCTCCATGGTGGACAAGGTTTTGTTGGGATATCACAATATCTCTTATATTATTAATGCATCTATATACTTGGTAAAGGGTGGAAGGCTCGGCCTTATGCCCGTGTTTTGTTCCACTCTTGCCGCCTCTAGTTTCCGTCATACCGTGTTATGTTCCCGGATTTTGCGTCCCGACGCTGGTCGGGTGATTTATGGGACCCCTTGACAGTTCGCTTTGAATAAAACTTGTCCAGCAAGGCCCAACATTGCCTTTTACCATTTGCCTCACCACCACCTACTTTTCCCTTGGGAGTAATTAACCCAAGGGTCATCTTTATTATAGCCCCCGGCCGTGCTTGTCTAGCGTTGGTCCAAACTAGAGCACCGTCTTGGGACCATCCTCGGCAACTTGGGTTACGTCGGTACACTGTGACGCTTAGCTCATCCGGTCGTGGCCTGAGACGAGATACGCGCGGCTACTATCAGGATGTCGGCACGCCGGGCGGCTTTGCTGGTCTTGTTTTACCATTGTCGAAATGTCTTGATGTACCGGGATACCGAGTCTGATCGGAGTGTCTCGGGTGAAGGTCTATTCCTTCGATGATCGCGAGAGCTTGTCATGGGCTTGTTGGGACACCCTGCAGGTATAAACTTTCGAGAGCCGTGCCCGCGGTTATGTGGCAGATGGGAATTTGTTAATGTCCGGTTGTAGACAACTTGACACTTGATCCGATTTAAAACGCATCAACCGAGTGTGTAGCCGTGATGGTCTCTTCTCGGCGGAGTCCGGGAAGTGAACACGGTTTCTGGGTTATGTTTGACGAAGTAGGTGTTCGGATCACCTCTTGATCATTGCTAGCTTCACGACCGCTCCGCTTGTTCTCTTCTCGCTCTTATTTGCGTTGGTTAGCCGCCATATCATGCTTAGTCGCTGCTGCAACCTCACCACTTTACCCCTTCCTTTCCCATTAAGCTTTGCTAGTCTTGATACCCATGGTAATGGGATTGCTGAGTCCTCGTGACTCACCAGACACTTCCAAAACCAGTTTGCAGGTGACGCAACCAAGCCCAAGGAGGAGCTCGATGAAGATCTTGCCCTTTGTGTTGTTTCGCTCTAGTTGATCAAGAGTGGAGCCCAGTTGGGGTCGATCGGGCCATTTGTCGATTTGGGGTTCTTCTTTTCTTTTGGTTCCGTAGTCGGACCTTGATTGTATCTGGATGATGTAATGCTTTATTCATGTATTTGTGTGAAGTGGCGATTGTAAGCCAGCTATGTATCTCTTTCCCTTATGTATTACTTGGGTTGTGTGAAGATTACCTCACTTGCGACATTGCTTTCAATGCGGTTATGCCTCTAAGTCGTGCTTCGACACGTGGGAGATATAGCCGCATCGAGGGCGTTACATCTACGGCATAATCTTTGTGGACAATTGGGAAAAACATGGTTTATTGCATTTAGCAGCCCCTGTTTGAAACAATAGGAAATAAAGCTAAGCATTGGTCCTATGAAATAAAGCTAGAGCAATGTGCATATGAAACAATGGCAATATTGTGTGAGAAGAGATGTTTACCTTCTGCCTATCAGAGATGATGGTATAATAACCAAACTTTCCACTTTCTCCACCAAGTGCATCTTTAAGTTGTGTTAAGAACCAGGTCCAGCTGTCTTTGTCCTCTTTGTCAACAACTCCAAATGCTATATGGTAGATATTATTATTCCCATCCCTTCTTGTTGCAGCAAGGATATGTTGACCTGTTGACAGCTTGATAAAACAACCATCTACACCTGCAAAGCTGACAATTGTGAGAAGATAGTGCATGTAATGTAAGCACATAAACAATTCACACCTTAGTAAATGGTATTGGAAAAGTTAGGGGATTAAGAAACTGGTTTTAGACTTCAGGGGGCAGGGGGTGGAGTGGCTGGTTTGTGCAACCCCGGGGGGGGGGGGGGTTATGTGGCCTTCTTTCGAGACGAGCACAACGGCATCCACCGGAGGCGGTGAAGGCAGCGGTCGGCAGCAGCCCATGGGTGCACGGAGAACTGCACACACTTGCAGAGAACGACGACCTAGTAGCAGCGCATCATGAGCGATGCGATCATGGCGTTGCCAAGGGGTTATAAGGGAGGGGAGGAGTGAACAGATGTATGGGTAGTGGAGCATGTGTTTGGTTCGTGTGTTCCAACCGACTTGTATTTTCTTGGTTTTCTTTCTGTAATTTCATGGGTTCCAACCAGCTCGTATTTTCTAGGTTTTCTTTGTGTAATTTTCTCTGCGCTACTGTGTGGATGGATTGTGGTGTAGGAAAGGGGGGCGGAACCATCGCGACGACCGCAGACTCCCCTCTAATAATAGAGATTTGCCCACTTTTGGCACACGTCTTGAAAATCCAGCTCTAAGATACAACATTGCTGCAGCAAATGGTGTTTCTATCCAATAATTTGCACAATCACTAATTTCACTATGCATTATATTAACGTTCCAGCTTTTCAAACCATTCAGGCTTTTACCAGTTAAAACCATATCATAATTTCATCAAGATTCTAGTCCATCTAATAATAAAATAAAAGCACCTAAGAAGCTATGTATACAGCAATGGCAGCAAATATAGTGATACAACATACTGAAAGGAAATGAGCACTACTACCCAAAAACTAACATAGCTGAAGTTGTAACTACTAAGTACATATGGAATGGAAAGGGGAAGACACACAGTTCCAATCCTCTAGGACATACCAGTTTATTTGCTCCCCTTTCACTAGTGAGTTACCCTTACAAGACACACTGGATGTCATCCATGATGAACTTGTAGAATTTGGACCTATGGTTGACCATAACGAGTCCAGACTTCTTGTGGCGCACTACCTCCACACCAGACATGACAGCACCCATGTCAGTCGGGTTGCCAGTGCGTTGGTCGAAACCAAACTCAAAGACCTTGGTAATGCAAAACTTCCCAGCTCCCAAGTAGACAAAGCTGCAGTCTAGCATCCTCCAGTCCTCGGGCAGATCAAGGTGTGGCCAACTGTACACCAAAGGCGGACCAGTGTCCGAGCGTAGAGGGGAGATATCCATTGCACAAAAGTGGTGTTCATCATTGTCAATGCCAAACAAGAGGTTGTCGAGCTCTGGTACATGCACAGCACGACGGAAGAATGGCAGTGTCCAGGAGCCGGCCTTAAACCACTTGCGACTGGTCGTGTTGAAGCAGTAGCTTTGTTGTCCAGAGGAGACAACAAGAATCGAGTGGCCGTCAATGGCAAGCAGCGCATGGCAAATGACATTGTAATTGTCATCAGAGACGGGTGGTGGCGGTAGCCGGTGCCAATGCCAGCCTTTCAACCTCCCGCCATTGGAAGGGTCGCTGTACATGAGTGCCTCGAAGTTGCAGGGATTGCGGCTGACACGGTACTTTCCCATGACGTAGAAGACATCAGCACGCTCGGGGTCGGAAGCTTCGGCGTCAGTGGTGGAGAAGCTGATGGGCCTGCTCCCCTTGGGACGGTTGAGGCATGGAATCAGCTGGAGGGAGCCGGCGTCCATGTCGTATAGGACGGTGTGCCCCTCCGCGTCCACGCAGAGGATCTTGCTGGCGCCGCCGCAGCCTCGTTCATCGAAGGGCAGGAAATCCATCCTTTTGTCGTCTGAGATGGAGCGTTGGAGTCTGAGCCTGGGCGGAGGAATCCGTGTGATGGTCTCCATCCATGGTGGCGCCACGGCCGATGGTGGCCAGTCCGTGAGATTGACCTTGGATTTTGCTGCTGCCCGTGCTTCCGCCGTGGATCCGTAGAAGAGTTGTTCCTCGGGCTTGATGCGACTCACCGTATACAAGCTTCCACTGCGATACCTCTGCATCACGACGTTCAAGAACTGCCGCGCCTTCATCACTCACCACTCCTTCCTACAAAAGAGAGATCATGAATTAGATGATGAATGATGCCCCAGAGACCTAGCACTTCAACGAAAACAAACAAGATCGACCAGGGCAAGAGAAATAAGGAGTAATTAATACCTGCGGCAGAGTTGGCGGTCGCAGCGGGGATGACGGCGGCGGCGGCGGCGGCTAGGATCGGATGGAAGTGGAACAGAGATCAGGTGACACGCTGCAACTTGCCCCTTTTCTCTGTCGTCCATTGAAGATCTGACAGAGGGGATTGGCCCCAGGGGAAGACAGCCAACACGTAGTCAGTTTTCAGTAGAGACGCCCGGACCTGCTGTTTTCAGCACGGGCAACAAAAGCTATATGTACTAAGCACTCTTCATATTTTTTATCAAAAAAAAGAACTCTTCATATTTAGATTCCCAAAAATAAAAATATAAAAATAATAACTAAACCTATTATGCAGGAACATAATTAAAAGCAAAAGACTGAATAATTCAATGGCACTTGTAATTAAAATTCAAAAACATTTAGCGAAGAAGGTCTTTAGCACTTAGCATAAAAATTGAGAATGAGAGGAACATAGATGCACTAACCATTTACACGGCACTAACGATTACAAAGCACCAAGAAATTATGCAATTCGGCATCCTTCAAATTGGAGAGCTTGCTACTGAATTAATAACAGACCAAGCGGTGCGACACATAATCGAAAAGGAATCCACTGTACTGCTGAGTCTCCTTCCTCTATCTCGACATTGCCGGTCCTCCACGGCGGTCTTGCGGCCTTTACTCTCTTGCTCCCCAACGGCGGCCCCTCCTCCATAGCAGCGCAACTCGCCTTCCTCTCCTCCACGGCGGGGCATCCCCGTCCTCTTCCCCCTACTCCACTGCGTTGCTCGCCCTCAACCCTCTCCTCGCGACATGACATGGGAGAAAACGAGCTCGCTAAGCCCGCTCGGAGCGTTGCCATGTGTTTTTTGATAAGAAATTTGCTGCTGAAAACTGCGAAGTGTGGGTTGTTGTACCCTTGGTCCAATCCTTTTGGTTGGATATATGATGGACGTCAGATAGAGGGGCCCAAGTTGCAGCATGACTTGCTAGAGGCAATTCTCCAGGTGTCTTATCATTTCCTTCTCCATTTTGTTAGAATCATATGGTCTCTTTATTGCTCTATAATAAGGGGTACAGTAGAAGGATCCCATGGCTGAAGAAGCTAGAGATAGCGACCATGATCGAGGGAGAGAACACTCTTCACAAGATTATGCGCCTCGTAGTTAGACGATTCACCCTCGTGAATAAACCTTACTGAAATGAAGGAACTTGCTCGTTCCTTGATCTCCGTAAGCACTGAGCTATATGGGAACCTGCTTCATTGATGTTCTTTACTACGGTGGATGCATCACATGTGATAACAAGTTCCTGCAAGTTTAGATCCTCTAAGAGGGCCAAGGCCTTGCAACATGCTACACATTCCAAGGTAGCTAGCCGAATAAGTGCAGTTGTCAAGGACCCATGCTGATCACCGAAGCTACCTTCCGGAGTCGTACGTCTCGGCCCTTGGGTGTTGATCTTGTGAAATTCGATACACAATTCGTGGTTCCCTCGTCCTCATGGTGCCAATCTGAAGCAAGGCACGGTTACCGAGGGGGCAACGCTAATGATGGCCACTAAAGTTTCTGACCTGCGGCCCAAGGACGTAGACTTCTATGGCCTCATGAAGACTAGTGTGATGTGCTGGAGCTAGTGATACGCTGGAGCCTGGAGGCCTAGGATGTTTGTGTTGTGTGAAACATGTCTGATGTGTTTTCATATTTAACTCTTTTTTCTGTGCGTGATGTTAAAATGTTGAACAATGATGTTGTTTTATATCGATTTCAGTGTATATGCATAAGTTTGTTGTTTCTATGAATTTCAGTAGGGCTCGTTACCGAATTTTGAAGAAATTGTCTGCGATGCTCTGAGCATTCGAGACGGTTAGTAATTAGAAATTGTCTGCGGTGCTCTGAGCGGTAGAGGCGTTAGAAAGGAGAAACCACCTACGACAGTTCAGGTGACCGCCACTAGTAGAAAAGGGGGCAATGGTCCAGGCCGGTCCAGCCCATTAGTCCCGGTTCAATCCAGAACCGGGACCAATGGGGGCATCGGACCCGGTTCGTGAGCCCCGGGGGCCGGCCGGGCCACGTGGGCCATTGGTCCCGGTTCGTCTGGACCTTTTGGTCCCGGTTGGTGGGATGAACCGGGACCAATGATCCCCGCTCCTGGCCCACAACCATTCGTCCCGGTTCGTGGCACGAACCGGGACCAAAGGAAACCCCTTAGTCCCGGTTCGTGCGACCAACCGGGACCAATGGTGGTGCCTATATATACCCCCCCGCAAGAGCAGAGCACACTGCTCTGCTTTTTCCGCCGAGGGGAGAGGGCTTGGTGGTGCTCTAGCTCACCTCATATGCACACAAGGTGTTCGATGGAATGCCCGAGCCACACTACTTAAGGTTTCTCCTCTCCAAGCTCGACCGCCAAGCTCCATTTTCCTCCATATTTGTCTAGGTTTAGCGGTCCGTCACGCCCCATCCCGCCTTCAACGCCGCCGATCACCCGCACCGATCTCATCGGCGGCACCACCGTGGTGAGCCTCTTGTTCTTATCTTCTTTCCAAAGGAAAAATATTCTTATTTGTATGTTTAGATAGATATATACTTGTATAATTTTCTTACTTTTATTATTGCATCTTATATAGTGCGATGGTTTTGGTATCCGCCTCGCCGGCCCTCGGCCCCGCTCTATGATTCAGATGTGGTATATATTATCTTTTCATAACTATTGGTTCATTTATTATTTATGACAATTATGCCGACCAACGTGACATAGATTTTATTCATCTAGGAGGTTGTTGAACCGAAATTCCAACCGACCCTATTGTCGAGAGGTTAAATTTAGTTGAAGAAGAAAACAATTTGTTGAAGGAAAAATTAGAAAAATTGAGGAGGAGAAGATGATATTGGAGTTGCATGTTGCGGATGTCGTCGATGATCACAAGATCAAGATGGATGCAATGCGCTTGAAGATTAGAAAGATTAGAAAATATGCCATTCATACCGAGGCTTGGTATCATTATGTCGTTGGATCAGTTGTTACATTGGTTGCGATTATGATCGCATTTGTTTTCGCATTGAAATGTTTTACATAGTTTCAGTGTATGGTTTAATTAATTTAGATGCTCTGCAGAGCTTTATGTTGTTAGATGAGAACTATGTATGTACTTTGGTTTTAATGTGATGATGAACTTCTATTAATTTGGTCACTTAATTAATTATCTATTCATGATCTCTAATGATTTTTGACACACTTAATTATATATAATGCACAGATGAACCGCAATGGATGTACGGTTCAAGACACACCTCCGAGTACATTAAGGGCGTGCATAATTTTCTCGAAGTGGCTGAGGCAAACAAGCAGAATGGTTTTATGTGTTGTCCATGCCCTATATGTGGAATACGAAGTCTTACTCGACCGAAAATCCTGCACACCCACCGCTTTACAAGGGTTTCATGCCACACTATAATGTTTGGACGAGGCACGGAGAAATAGGGGTTATGATGGAAGACGGCGAAGAAGAAGAGTACGATGACAACTATGTGCCCCTGAATACGGTGATGCTCCGAAGATCAAGAGGAACCAGATGATGTGCACGATGATGTTGCAACGGAGAAGCTGCTGAAGATCAAGAGGAACCAGATGATGTGCCCGATGATGATGATCTCCGCCGGTCATTGTCGATGCAAGGACGCAATGCGAAAGTCAAAAGAGAAGATGAAGTTCGATCGCATGCTAGAGGACCACAAAAAGGGTTGTACCCCAATTGCGAAGATGGCAACACAAAGCTAGGTACCGTCTTCGAATTGCTGCAGTGGAAGGCGAGAATGTCAGGCTCGATAAAGGATTTGAGAAGCTACTTAAAATATTGAAGAAGAAGCTTCCAAAGGATAACGAATTGCCCGACAAGACATACGCAGCAAAGAAGGTCGATGCCCTCTAGGATTGGAGGTGCGAAGATACATGCATGCCCTAATGATCGCATCCTCTACATGGTGCGCATAAGGATCTGAACGCATGCCCGGTATGCGGTGCATTACGGTATAAGATCGACGAGATGACCCGGTGATGTTGACGGCGAGCCCCCGGAAGAGGGTTCTGCGAAGGTGATGTGGTATGCTCCTATAATACCACGGTTGAAACGTCTGCTCGAAACGGAGAGCATGCCAAGTTGATGCGATGGCACAGTGAGGACCGTAAGAAAGACGGAAGTTGAGAGCACCCACGACGGGTCGCAGTGGAGAAAAATCGAGAGAAAGTATGGGATGAGTTTGCAAGTGAGCCAAGGAACGTATGGTTTGCTTTAAGCGCGGATGGCATTAATCCTTTCGGGAGCAGAGCAGCAATCACAGCACTGCCCGTGACTCTATGTATGTATAACCTTCCTCCTTGGATGTGCATGAAGCGGAAGTTCATTATGATGCCGCTTCTCATCCAAGGCCCTAAGCAACCCGGCAACGACATTAATGTGTACCTAAGGCCATTAGTTGAAGAACTTTTACAGCTGTGGAATGGAAACTGTGTACGTACGTGGGATGAGCACAAACAGGAGGAATTTAACCTAAAGGCGTTGCTGTTCGTGACCATCAACGATTGGCCCGCTCTCACTAACCTTTCGTGACGCACAAACAAGGGATACCACGCATGCACGCACTGTTTACTTGACATCGATAGTATATACCGCAAGCTGCGGAAGAATGTGTACACGGCCGTCGCCGATTTCTTCCGACCAACCATCAATGTCGAAAGAAAGGCAAGCATTTCAAAGGCGAGGCAGATCACCGAAGAAGCCCGCCATGCGTCGGTGATCACGTACTTGCTATGGTCAATGATTTACACGTAATCTTTGGAAAGGGTCCCGCGGACTAGCTGTTCCGAGTGACGCCGAGGACACGCACCCATGTGGAAGAAGAAATCTATATTTTGGGACCTACCCTCTGGAAAGACCTAGAGGTCCGCTCTTGATCGACGTGATGCACGTGACGAAGAACCTTTGCGTGAACCTGCTAGGCTTCTTGGGCGTGTATGGGAAGACAAAAGATACAAATGAGGCACGAGAGGACACCAACGTTTGCACGAAAAAGATGGCATGCCTCCAAAGCAAGATGAAGGTCCCGCCACTATGCTCTTACCAAAGAAGAGAAGGAAATCTTCTTTGAATGCCTGCTAGTATGAAGGTCCCGACCGCTTCTCGTCGAATATAAAAGGAATAATAAATATGGCAGAGAAAAAGTTTCGAACCTAAAGTCTCATGATCGCCACGTGATTATGACGCAATCGCTTCCGGTTGCATTGAGGGGCTTCTACCGAAAACGTCCGATTAGCCATTGTGAAGCTATGTGCATTCCTCAATGCAATATCTCGAAGGTGATCGATCCGAAACCATACCAAGGCTAAGGAGTGATGTGGTGCAATGTCTTGTCGGTTTGAGCTGGTGTTCCCACCATCCTTCTTCAATATCATGACGCACGTTCTTGTTCATCTAGTTGACGAGATTGTCATTCTGGGCCCCGTATTTCTACACAATATGTACCCCTTTGAGAGGTTCATGGAGTCCTAAAGAAATATGTCCGTAATCGCTAGGCCGAAGGAAGCATCTCCATGGGCCATCAAACAGAGGATGTCATCGGGTTTTGTGTTGACTTCATTCCTGGCCTTAAGAAGATAGGTCTCCCTAAATCGCGGTATGAGGGGAGACTGACCGAAAAGGCACGCTTGGAAAGGACTCAATAATATGCAGGACGGATATTCTTGGTCTCAAGCCCACTACACAGTTCTACGAACTCTACCTTGGTGACCCGTATGTCGATGAACACAAGAACATGCGCTTCAAACACCCGGAGCAAAGTCGACGATCGGATTACATGTGAACACATCAGACTTTCAGCAGTTGGTTGGAAGCACGACGAGGTGACAGACTGTTTGTGAGGAGCTGTACTTGTTATCCAGGGACCATCTTTGACCGTATTGATTTGGAAAGGATACGAGATAAATGGGAATACATTTTACACGATCGACCAAGATCAAAAGAGCACAAACCAAAACAGCGGTGTCCGCTTTGATGCAACAACCGAGAGGGAAAGGACACATATTATGGTTACATAGTGGACATATGGGAACTTGACTACGGACATGATTTTAAGGTCCCTTTGTTTAAGTGCAAATGGGTCAATCTGTCAGAGGCGGGTATGCGAGTAGACCCACAAGACGGAATGACAACAAGGGATCTGAAAAATCTTGGGTACACCGACGAACCGCTCGTCCTAGCCAATGATGTGGCACAGGTTATCTATGTGAAGGACATGTCCATGAGACCGAGAAAGAGAAAAGATAAGGAAGCAAATACATCATACGATGAGCCAAAGCGCCACATAGTTCTTTCAGAAAAAGGGACATCGTGGGAGTGGAGGACAAGATGACATGTCTCAAGATTATGAAAAGTTTCATGAAATTCTCCTTTAAAGTCAAGGCTGACCCCAAAGATCCCGATAAACGATGAAGATTATCCATGGTTACGGCGCAATAAGCAAATGACACAAGCGAAGAAAAAGTGAAGACTTTCTCCGCAACTATTGTTCGCTTATGATACCATTATATTGTAACGATGAGTATGATACCATTTTTCGTTTTGTACATGCACATGCTATGTGTGGGTCAATTTATGATACCATGCCAACTTTCAACTTTTTCAGAGTTCATTTGAAATGTCTTATGGTTCGCCCTCGTAATAATTAAAAATAGCAACAATAAGTATTTTGTTGTAAGTAGAAACAAAATAAATTAAATAAAGCAAGAAAGAAAACAAAAAAGTGTTTTCAAATTTGAAAATTAGTAATGGCACTAACAGAAAGTTTATAATTTTCCTAAAACTAGAAGCAAAAAGATTTAAAAAATAGAGCAAAAAACAAAAGAAAATAAATAATGCAGAAAACAAAACAAAAAACAACAATAAGTATTTTGTTGTAAGTAGAAACAAAATAAATTAAATAAAGCAAGAAAGAAAACAAAAAAAAGTGTTTTCAAATTTGAAAATTAGTAATGGCACTAACAGAAAGTTTATAATTTTCCTAAAACTAGAAGCAAAAAGATTTAAAAATAGAGCAAAAACAAAAGAAAATAAATAATGCAGAAAACAAAACAAAAAAACAACAATAAGTATTTTGTTGTAAGTAGAAACAAAATAAATTAAATAAAGCAAGAAAGAAAACAAAAAAAAGTGTTTTCAAATTTGAAAATTAGTAATGGCACTAACAGAAAGTTTATAATTTTCCTAAAACTAGAAGCAAAAAGATTTAAAAATAGAGCAAAAACAAAAGAAAATAAATAATGCAGAAAACAAAACAAAAAACAACAATAAGTATTTTGTTGTAAGTAGAAACAAAATAAATTAAATAAAGCAAGAAAAAAAATGCCACCCATCGGGCCGCCACGGCCCGAATACGATCGGTATCCCTATTTCGGCCGTGATTCAGCCCGCAGAAGGCCCTGTAAGGTCCAACAGCAACGAAGGAGCAAGTAGGCCCATAAGCCTGCAGTTCAAAGGAGTTCAAGAGGGAGCGGCAAGGGGCTTATAAACCACTCGCGCCCCTCTCAACTAGCGAGTGGGACTAAACTTTGGCCCCGACGCTGGCAGCGTGAGGCCTTTGGTCCCGTTGGAGGCACCAACCGACTAGAGAGCTTTAGTCCCAGTAGCCACCAACCGACCATAGGTCGCAGCTTCCCGCCTTTGGGCTGCCGAATTGAGAGTGGTCCCGTTGGTGGCTCCAACCGACTAAAATAGATTAGTCACGGTTGGTGCCACCAACCGACCAATCGCTTTGTATATAAGTGGCACTTTGCAGTTTTGCGTTCATCGCCACATTGCCCCGACGACGCCGAACGATCGACGCCGCCAGCTGCCCCGACGCCGCCCGCTTTCCGCCGCCCGCTGCCGCTGCGCCGCCGCGCCGCCGCCGTCGCCGCCGCCCTCCCCGAGCCTGCGCTTCGTCGTCGCCGCCGCCAGGCTCCGCCTTGTCGCCGCCGCCCATGGCCTCACGCGCCGTCCGCTGCCGCTGCCGCCGCCGCCGCCCAGCCTCCGCCATCACTGTGAGCCGCCCAGCCCGCCAGGCTCTTTTTTTTCATTTTATTATTTTAGTTTTTTTTCTGTTCATATAATGCATATATATGTGTATGTGTATGTATATATGTTCATATATGTTATGTATATGTTTCATTTTATTAGTTTTTTTTCTGTTCATATAATGCATATATGTGTATGTGTATGTATATGTTCATATATGTTATTTATATGTTTCATTTTATTAGTTTTTTTCTGTTCATATAATGCATATATGTGTATGTGTATGTATATATGTTCATATATGTTATGTATATGTTTCATTTTATTAGTTTTTTTTCTGTTCATATATGTGTATGTATATATGCTCTCTGTTCATATGTGGCTATATATATGCAAAAGATAGATTTTTAGAAAAGTTCGTTTTTTTTCTGTTCACAGATTTTTTTTGTTGATATTAATTATTGTAGAATATGCAAATGTTGGTATATTCATATGAACAATGCATTAGGCAAAACCTTTGTTTTTTTTTTGGAATTTTCTATTTGAACATTTTTTTTAAAACAAGCAATACTAAAAGAATGAGAGGGAAAAGGAAAATAAGAAGAGGAAGAAAGGAGAAAAAGAGGAGAGGAAGAAGAGGAGAAATAAATAAGAAGAGGAAAAAGAAGAAGAAGAGAGAAGAAGAAAGGAATAGAGGAGAAAGGAGAAATTCTATTTTTCTTCTTCTCCTCTATTCCTTTCTTCTTCTCCTCTTTTTTTCTTCTTTTACTTCTTCTTCTTCTTCCTTCTTCCTTCTTCCTCTTTTCTTCCTTTTCCTTAATTATTTTCCTTTCTCGAGGGAGAAGAAGAAAAAGAAGAGGAGAAGAAGAAAGAAAGGAAAGGAGAAAGAAGAAACTTAAACACGAGCCGATACCCCCTCCCCGATATGTATATGTATGTCGCGTCGTTGTCGATATAATTAACCCCCTCTAGATACAACTGCAGCAGCCCCCTCGGCCCTCTCGCTCGACCAAAACTCTCGAGGACACCCAAACCCTAGAGAGAAAACGATGTTGAATAATAATTGACATGTTGTCAATATTTGCAGAAACTATGGAGCACTCCCGAGACGAAGAAACAGAAGCGATGTTGGGGGAAATAATCGCAAATGGAAGTGATGATGTTGCGTCATTTCTCATCGACACCGTTGGTCAGATGGATGAAGAAGAGGGCTATGATTATGATGGCTTCGACTCATTAATGCCGGTACAAGAGGAGGACTATGTTCATGATGGCTCCGGTGACACAATGGAGGTACAAGACGAAGGAGACCGTGCCGAGCCGAGTCACCGAACCGAGTCCGGCCAGGTATATATATATTAGTTAAGCCCGTCTTGACAAGTTAATTGATGCATCCATTGTTTTGGTATATGTACACATATTAAGTAATCGCTGTCTTTCTTCCTTATAATTTCTAGCCCTCCGGATCGAGCACAACTTCGCACGGAGACGAGGCCCAAGAAAAGTTGAGCTCGGATGAAAAGTTTGAGATCATAGAAATCGCGCCGACGGCGAACCGATTGAACCCATCCGGACAAAGAAGGCATTTTCGCTCGGTCGGGGGTTCTTGTCGAGGACAGATCCCGATCAAGATCCAAAGAATGGTATAAGCCTGCTAAGGATGAAGACGCCGAGGTGTCTTATGTCAATGATATGCGAAAGAAGATCTTTGGAATGAGCTGAAGGCAAATTTCACCCTACCGCCAGAGGAGGATCCGGAGAAGCCGCTTAAAGAGCAATTAATCAAGTCTTGTGCTCTTAAGAAGATGGCTGGCCTAATGAGGAGGTGGAGGAAAGAGCTGAACCAGTTTGTCCGAAAAAAGAGACACCAGAATTCATCGGCAAATATGAGAAGATCAAAGATCATCGCCCGCATTTGTGGCCCACAAGACATCGGAAAAGAGTAAGAAGATGTCGGAGACAAACAAGAAAAATGCTGCGAAGAAGACGCTTCACCATCGCACGGGTCGTGGCTACCTCAAAGCCCGCCTAAGTGGTCCAAGGCTGAGCATGATCTCGCTTGAAAAGGGATCGAACCAGAGACGATCGCGCCGGCCGAGCGTTGCGGACTTGGTTCTTCGGGCTGGCGGAACCTTGGACCTATGAATAGGCAAAGGTCAATGGACGAACGAGCAACTGCAAACACCAGTCAAGAAACTTCGACAATATATTGATGCTGCGCAGCGAGGGACGTTCCTTCCAAACAGGGAGAAGGACGAGCTCACAATGGCCCTTTGGGAATCCCGAGCACCCTGGACGGACACGAGGCACGCCAGGCTCGCTTCCGTGGAAGGTTGGTTTTCCGGACGCAGGGGGTTACAAAACCCACGAGAGGAGGAAGAAAGTGGAGCATGACCAAATGCAGGCGCTGCTTGGAAGGGTAATGGGGCTAGAGGATCGAGAAGAGGAACGAGAAGCAGCAGATCGCAACAAACGACATGCCGAAGCTTCCCCCAAAGCTACCCCGCCATCTCAGCCAGCAGAAGCGATGTTGCTTCCACCGAGCTGCTTCAGCGGAGCATGTCTTGACGGCTCGCCAGCTATCCCGTGGATGGTATCACGGAGTCTCAAAATTGCCACATTATGGCGCGATGCATGAATTTGAAGGTCAAGGCGGCTGTTGGCCAAGTTTATCCTAGTGGACCCGCACAACTTATCACCGCCACCGATTCCGTATGATTTGCTAAGGTGATGGTTGATGAAATAACGGAGGATTTGAGGACCTCGGCTTGAGCACCCTACCGTGAAGGGGAGACTAGGCTGGGTTCTGCTCAAGACTCCATGCCTATGGCGGAAGGAGCTCATCGACCTTCAGAACTGGACGCCCGCCTCCTCCTCCTCATCCGCAAGTCAGGCACTCGCCTCCTCCACCGCCTCCTCCTCCGCGAGTGACGATCGAGGCACGATGGCGGCACTCCGCCTCCACCGCCTCCTCCTCCGCGAGTGAAGATCAGGCACGCGTGGCGGCACTCCGCCCCTTCTCCGGCGCGTGGCGGCACTCCGCCTCCTCCTTCTCCGCCTCGCCAGAGAAGGGCGGAAGAGACCCGCCCGCCTGGCTGCTCCGGCGCTGTCAGTAGTCCTTCTCCTCCGCCTCGTAAGCAAGCACGAAGAAGACAGACGCCGCAGCCGCCCGCTCTGCCCGGCGCCTAGCAGCACAAGAAGAGAGAGGCAATACAGATACGGTCCACCTCTAAAGCCAGAGAGAAGTTACCGTATGAGAGGAGCAAGGAGGAAAACGATACGATCGTGCAGACCCAAGTGAAGGAGTTCTTTGAAGGGTTAAAGCAAAGATACATCCACCTCCGGAGGAGAAGGTCGATCCGTGAAAGCAAAGCGCACTCGATGCCCCGAGGAAACCACCAAAGTCTCCACCGAGAACCAACTATGAGCGATTCATCGAATGCATATATCTCCAAGCCAAGCGGTCGAACTACTGCTGCTGATAAAAGGTCAAAAGAACAACGGGCAAAGGGGAAAAAATTGCCCAGCTCGGCGAACAAGCACAGCAATCGTGCCCCCGCTGAATGTGTCTAATCCTCCGGCACGGTGGCGGTTATGGCAATCTTGGAGATTACCTCGCCGACGATGCACTTCCCGATTTCATGGAGGTGGACTTATTTAGATACGAGTACGGAAGCCTCTCGTCAAAGATGAAAAGTCTCGACAACAATGATGCTAAGATTCCACAGTTGGTACATGAAAACCTGCAGAGAGTCCGAGGGGACGAACACTTTGTATCTGAATATTAAAGAGGAGCACGACCTCGCTTCAAATGATCTGTTGTCTATTCCATTTGAGGAGTTCTTCGAGTTCTTCAATCAAAAGGCCCTCGATAAATTAATGGTCTTTTGCTACTGCTGTAAGTACTATTTCGTCATTAGTCTGTATATATAGCTCGGCTCTTTCATTGATGTATTTATAATTAATTATCCTCAATATATTATGCAGATTGAAGATCGCCGAGTGCAAAAAAATGAAATCTATGATATTGGGTTCATTAACACAAATATCATAGATGTTTTTCTGGTTAAAAAGCGCTACCAAGAGGCCGAGGACAACTTGCTACAATCATTGATCAAAAATCAAAACAAAGATACCATACTCTTTCCTTACCACGGCCCGTGAGTGTTACTTGTCGTGTGCATATTCGGTTTTCCTTATTACTCGAGCGAGGTTAATGTAATTGATGAGTTATGCTTGTGTGTAGGTACCACTATATTCTTCTCGAGATTAAGCTTGAGCGTGGACTAGTAACCGCCTTAGACTCGCACGGAAAGATCCCAAAGACCTATGCGGACATGACCGACATGCTCAGCAAGTAAGTTCAATCGATCATTATCGCACCATATCGGCAACTTTTTGTTCATTTCTTGATATCTCAAGTAATAACAAATATTTTCTTTGTCTTGCAGGATTTGGAACCAGTTCACCGCACAAGCTCCGGGACTGCCGAAGGAGCTGCGATATACATACCCGAAAGTAAGTACTCATCGCGCGATCTCCGCTGATTCTATAGCTATACTTTCATCAATGCCATTTATATAATGCTTCATTATCAGTTTGATTGACCTCTATTTCTCGTAAAGTGCTTGTGGCAGGAGGAAGGGAATGATTTACGTGGATACTACGTGTGCGAGTTCATCCACAACGCGACATTGAAAAACAAGCGGGCTACTCTAGAAGACACTATGAAGTGCGTAAGCAATAATATTCGCAATTTCATTTTATTACACCATCATTTCTGTTGAGTTTCATTCATATATATGTATTAATTAACCCCATCTTCAAATTAATTAGACTTGGCAGATGCGGATGAACTCCTACCACCAGATCGCATGAAAGCAATTCAAGAGGAATTGGCGGATTCTTTCTTGAACACGCCATCAAGAAAGCCGAGAATACCATGTGGAACTTGAATTCAAATGCTAGTGGTTTGTAATTAAGAGATCTTATATAGATTGTACATGTATGTAGCCAGAAACTTGTTGTTCACCAATCTCTCGAGAAGGAGAGGTCGATCGATCACTTCTCGGTATGCATGACTTAACTTCAGATCAATGGTTCTCTCGATCACTTATGTATATTTACTACGAAGGCCGAGCAAGCACGGACATAATTAAGAGAGGACACTTCTCTATTAATTAGCTAGCTAATGTAAACACCTAAATTAACCCCCAAAACCCCCAACCCCCTCCTTTCAAAAAAACAAAAACCAGGCCATCGAATGCAGACACGTGGGCGCCTTTTGGTCCCGGTGGAGCCACCAACCGGGACCAAGGGCCCTCGACTCGGCTCTCAAGACAGGCCACGTGGAGGCTCATTGGTCCCGGTTCGTGTTTGAACCGGGACTAATGGGTTGAGGTATTAGTAACGACCCATTAGTCCCGGTTCCCGAACCGGGACTAAAGGCCCTTACGAACCGGGACTGATTGGTGGTTTTCTACTAGTGCGCCTCTGACTCCCGAGTTTTAGCGACACAGATTATTTTCAGACGTATATGGGTAGCTGCCTCAGGACCATTTACGAAAACCACCTACAAATCCCGATTTCGTACTAGTGGCACATGCAAGGACTAGAGGCAAGGAGAGGGTAGAACAGTGGGTGGAGGCAAAATTTTGAGCTAGAGCATCCAATTCCATTGTTTGAACACAGGAGTAAATCTGAAGTTTCACTCAAAATTTCTGCTTAAGATGGGTAAGAAAGGTTGCCCACTAGATAGTAGATAGGGAACATAAGCATGTGCTAGATTTATTTGAGAATTGTTTTATGGATTTTTTTTATAGGTCAAATTAGGAGCGAGTGTGTGATTGATGCTTGATCATTATTTTGAACATGGCCATGTAGTGAAACTCATGTGGGCAATGATGAAATATTTCTTGGGTAAATTACTGAGATTTGAGAAAAAAATAAATATTTAACCATTTCTTTAAAGAATTACGTATTTTAAAATTATAATCTTGAAGGGGATAGTGATCTTATATAATAGGCTCCGGTTTTTTTAATGAATTGTTTCTATAATAAATAAATATTTTTAGTTCAAACCTTATTCTTAGGGTTTTTGGAAAATATAGGTTTTTTTACTCCCTTCGCTTCAAACTCTAAATAAATGCAACAAGAGGCAAAGGCAACACAACATTTTTGTTAGTTCCAATTTTTGGTCTTTATTACTCCCTCCGCTTCTAAATATAAGTCTTTTTAGAGATTCCTTTATAGACTATGTACGGAGCAAAATTAGTGAATCTACACTCTAAAATATGTCTAATATACATCTGTATGTAGTCTATATTGAAATATCTAAAAAAATACTTATATTAAGGAACTGAAGGAGTAACATAGATGATGTGATTACTAAACACATGTGTGGCCATTCCTAGAGTACTTTTTTTTTTGTTCAAGCCCCAACAAAGTATGCAGGGGCTCCGTTTATAGGGTCCCTCCTAATCTACTATGCTTTAACACTTATATTTTTCCTTCAGATATTGGGAACATTTTTAGTTTCACAAATAGAGGTGAACATCATAATTGGTTGTTTACAAAGTTATACTTGTAAAAGCTAAAAAACCATAATACTTAAGTCCGGCTAAATGGTTTCGATAAGCTTATACTCCCTCCGTTCCTAAATATAAGTCTTTTTAGAGATTCCAATATAGACTACATGCGGAGCAAAATGTGTGAACCTACACTCTAAAATATGTCTATATACATACGTATGTAGTCCATATTGAAATCCCTAAAAAGAACTATACTATTTAGGAACGGAGGGAGTAATATATATATGGCTCCCATTTCTTTTCTCCCTTTCTCTCTCCTTCCCCATGAGTTGCTTGTGTCTCCCCGTCCCTCTCCCGTACTCCTCCAGCGGACTCGTGGCCGCCGGAGTAGGAATGCGAGAGGTGGGTGGCTGGCCTCTCTGTAGATAGTAGCGGTAGGGATACATGTAGACTTACCTTCGAGGAGACTGATGTTATGTCTTCGTTATTTGCTCCGTTGGCAACGAGTAACGTATTAAGCTCGCATTCCTCCTCCTCAACCCGACTACCATGGTGGATTGTGGCGGTGAGAAGTGGATTTGGTGAAAGCTTCTTTAATAAGCTCACGAGAACCCCTGGACAGATCTAGTGCCAATCTTTCTTCATAAGCTGATCAAATTAAAGAGAAACCGGTATATTTCATTTCAACCTCCGGCGATCTCTCTGTGGTGTGCGAGCTATCTTGTGTATCTCGACTACAGAAATTACAGATCAACAAAGGAAATGCTTATGAATGTGTCGTCTTCAACCTCCATGCAAGGCCCTTATCCCCTTGTCCATCGTTGGCAAGGTTTGTGTCGAAGACAATGAACTCGTCAGTTACGTTCAATATGACTCAAATCATAGTTACAAATAGCGGGCTATGCCTCCTAGCAGTGGACCTCTCTAAACGCTATAACACGCTATTTAAAACGCTCGGTCATGTGTTAGGACCAAAGTCCCTTGGCGCAGAACTCTCTAAACGCTATAGGGCGCTATTTAAAACAATGGACTCGATTGCAATCCTCTTGTATGGTTTAGAGTCCTATAACTGTGATATGACTTAATTGCGTTTCTCTTGTATGATTTGGAGTCATATATGCAAAAAAGGAAGGGCCATGTTGTATTTCTTTTTCTTGCTAGGTCCTCTTTGCAGCGATGTATTAATTTTATGTGAATTTTATGGTTTGGGCCATTTTTATTTCTCATTTGGATATGAAATTTTGTGGAACGATATGTTCGTGTTACTACTATAACATATTTTTTCCAAGAATTTTCCCACAATCATAAATGGGGTTTCTTAGACCAGGTGCACCAAATGGTTGGATGCACATGATGCGACCTACCCTGCCTACCTATTCCGACGACACTTCCGATTGGGCCACTTTTGATTAAGTGTAAGTTACATCCACCTTGATCTGGCTGCTGCAAGGTAGAAGAGGCATTTTGTCAGCGTATTTCCTCCCCTAAACATTAGAGCTTGTTCGCTTCCGTTTGGTGGAGATTGAAAGGGGTTGAGCGTAACGAAATCCGCAAGTCAAAACTCCCTGAATCCCCTCCCATCACCATGGGAGAGGATTAACCGAACACAGCCTCGGCGAGTTAAAGAACACACTGGATGCCGGCATAGCTGACAAAGGACTTGTGCTTGATCATTTGGAGTTCAGCTGATCCTTCGAGTACCACCTCCACGCCGGTGAGCACAGCCGCCGTGTTGCTCGGATTGCCCTGGGCATCTTGCTCCCCGGTGTCAAATTTTCCGAAGATGCAAAACCTGCCGGCTCCAAGGTACAGCAGGCTACCCCTTGTCTGCACCCATCCATGAGGCGGTCGAGGACCTGCCAATCATGTAGCAACTTGGGAGCCCTGCCAAAGTTGGAGAGGTCCAAAGCGCAAGTTGTTGAAGTTGTTTGGGTTGTTTCCGTCATGCCGAACCAGAGGTCGCGGCTCGTGGACATGCTCAGCCCGTCCATGGAACGGCAGCGTCCAGCGGCCAGCCTTTTCCCAGGCGCAGCTAACTGTGTCGAAGCAGTAGGTGCCGATGAGCCCAGCGGAGGACACGCAGATGGTCGAGACATCAGCCAGCAGCATGTAGGACTGGATGGCAGTGCATTCATAGGATGCGTCATTGACGTAGGGCAGCATCGGGAGATGGTGCCACTCCCAGCACTTCTTGCCGTAGATGAGGGCTTCGAAGTTGAAAGCATTGCCGGGAGAGGGGAACCTGTCCATGACGTACAGGGCTTGACGGGAGGTTTCCGTTTCCGCACGAGTGATGGAGAAGGAGACGGGGCTGTCACCCTTGGGTTCGTTGAGGCCGCACTAGTGGAAAAACAGGCTTTCCGTCCAGCCCATAAGTCGCGAAGCTGTAGGAACCGCGACCAATGGGACCTTTAGTCGCGGTTCTGGAGGTGAACCGCGACCAAAGGCCTAGGCCCTGGGCGCCGGTGGCCAGCTGGTGCACGTGAGGGGCTTTAGTCGCGGTTGGCCAGCCAACCGCGACTAAAGGTTCGGCACCTTTTAGTCACGGTTTGCTGTGCCAACCGCGACTAAAGCCCTCCCCTATATATACCCATCCAGCAGCCAACACTTAGCCATTTGGAGCCATTCTCTTCACAAGTGGGTGTAGGTTTGCTTTTGGTTCCTCTTATGCACATAAGGTGTTTGATGAAATGCCCCAAGAGCATGAAACAAACATGACATGAAGTGTTGGAGCCACACTCTTCGATCGCGTTAGCAACTTGATGAACCTTTGATGTGTCAATATGCATGTGTGTAGTTCATAACAAATGCATGATGGTTAATTATATATTTTATATTATAATAATGCGATGAATCGGCAATGGATGTACGGTAACCGACTCTCCGCGAGTTCACTACGGGTTTGAAAGATTTCCTCGTAGTGGCTAATGCGAACAAGCGGGGGTTTTGTTATCTGTCCATGTGTTATCTGTAAGAATGAGAAGGGTTACTCTTCCTCAAGAGTTGTTCACATGCATCTGCTTGTAAGGGTTTCATGCCAAGCTATAATTGTTGGACCAAGCATGGAGAAAGAGGGGTTATAATGGAAGAAGATGAAGAAGGATGATTTCATCGATGAAAGCTATCTTGCTCATTTTGGTGATACTTTCATGGAGGATGTCAAGGTGAAGGGAAGGTGAAGAAGAGGCACGTGATGATCCCGCTGATGATCTTGGTCGGACCATTGCTGATGTACGGAGACGCTGAAACCGAAAAGGAGAGGGAGAATTTGGATCGCATGTTAGAGGATCACGTAAAGGCGCTGTACCCGGATGCGATGATGGTCTCAAAAAGCTGGGCTGCACATCGGATTTGCTGAAATGGAAGGCAGAGGCAGGTGTAGCTGACTCGGCATTTGAAAACTTGCTGAAAATGTTGAAGAATATGTTTCAAAGGATAACGAGTTGCCCGCCAAGACGCACGAAGCAAAGAAGGTTGTCCGCCCTCTAGGTTTAGAGGTTCAAGATACATGCATGCATCAACGATCGCATCCTCTACCGCGTGAATACGAGAATTTGAATGAATGCCCGGTATGCATTGCATTGCGTTATAAGATCGAGGCGATGACCCCGTGACGATGTTGAGGGCCGAAACCCTGTGAAGAGGGTTCCCGCCAAGGTGATGTGGTATGCTCCTATAATACCACGGTTGAAACGTCTGCTCATGAACAAAAAGCATGCCAAGTTGTTGCGATGGCACAAAGAGAAACGTAAGTCGGACGGGAGTTGAGACACACCGCAGATGGAACGCAATGGAGAAAGATCGACGGATGCTTCACAGATTTTGCAGGTGACGCAAGGAACATAAGATTTGCTCTAAGCACGGATGGCATGAATCCTTTTTGAAAGCGTAGCTCCAGCCATAGCACTGCCCGTGACTCTATGCATCTACAACCTTCCTCCTTGGTTGTGCATGAAGCGGAAGTTCATTATGATGCCGTGCTCATCCAAGGTCCGGCAACCCGCAACGACATCGATGTGTACCTAAGGCCATTAGTTGATGAACTTTACAGCTGTGGGTGGTGTCCGTGTGTGGGATGAGCACAAACAAGAGGAATTTGACCTCGACGTTGCTTTTCGTAACCATCAACGATTGGCCTGCTCTTAGTAACCTTTCGGGACTGTCAAATAAGGGATACAATGCATGCACGCACCGCTACATGAGACTGAAAGTGTACATTAGCCAAATTGTAAGAAGAACGTGTACCTTGGGCATCGCCGATTTCTTCCAAAATTCATCCAAGAAGAAAGAAAGGCAAGCATTACAACGGCAAGGCAGATCACCGCCGAAGCTCGCGGAACGACCGGTGCCGAGGTATTTGATATGGTCAAGGATTTGAAAGTCATCTTTGGAAAGGGTCCCGCGGACAATCAGTTCAAGGGAGCCGACGGCACGCAGCCATGTGGAAGAAGAAATCTATATTCGGGAGCTAGAATATTGAAAGTCCTAGAAGTCCGCTCTGCAATCGACGTGATGCACGCTACGAAGAATATTTGCGTGAACCTCCTAAGCTTCTTGGGCGTATGGGAAGACAAATGATACAAAGGAAGCACGGCAGACCAGCAACGTTTGAAAGACCACGATGACCGCATCCGAATGGTTTCAAGGTCGTGCCAGCTACGCCCGACCAAAGAAGAGAAGGTCATCTTTTTGAATGCCCGAGCAGTATGAAGGTCCCGTCTGGATTCTCGCCCAATATAAAGGGAATAATAAACATGGCGGAGAAAAAGTTCCAAAACCTGAAGTCTCACGACCGCCACGTGATTATGACGCAATTGCTTCCGATTGCTTTGAGGGGCTCTGCGGAAAATGTTCGATTAGCCATTGTGAAGCTATGTGCATTCCTCAATGCAATCTCTCGAAGGTAATCAATCCAAGTTCTACCACGTTACGAACGATGTGATCCAATGTCTTGTCGGGCTTTCGAGTTGGTGTTCCCGCCATCCTTCTTCAATATTATGACGCACCTCCTGGTTCACCTAGTCGAAGAGATTTCCGTTCTCGGTCCTGTATTTCTACACAATATGTTCCCTTCGAGAGGTTCATGGGAGTATTAAAGAAATATGTTCAGAATCGTGCTAGGCCAGAAGGAAGCATCGCCAAGGGCTATGGAAATGAGGAGGTAATTGAGTTTTGTGTTGACTTTGTTCCCGACCTTAAGCCGATTGGTCTTCCTCGATCGCGCACGAGGGGAGACTAAGTGGAAAAGGCACGATCGGAAGGAAATCAACGATATGTATGGACGGCCATTCTCGATCAAGCACACCACACTTTGGTCGACCAATTCCAGCTTGGTGGCTCCGTGCTTTGAGAAACACAAGAATATTTTACGCCGGACAACCCGGGAAGCCCGAATCTCGGATTAGGAAGGCCCACATGGAGACTTTCGGCAGTTGGTTGAGAAAACATTTAATGAATGACAATGATGTTGTAGATCAGCTGTACATGTTGGCCAAGACACCATCTTCGACTATAACGACTTTCCAAGGGTACGAGATAAATGGGAATACATTTTACACGATCGCCCAAGATAAAAAGAGCACCAACCAAAACAGTGGTGTCCGCTTTGATGCAGCAACCGAGAATGGGCAAAAGGTCACATATTATGGTTACATAGAGGAGATATGGGAACTTGACTATGGACCCTCCTTTAAGGTCCCTTTGTTCCGGTGCAAATGGTTCAAGCTAACAGAGGTGGGGTAAAGGTGGACCAGCAATACGGAATGACAATGGTGGATTTCAACAATCTTGGTTACCTTGACGAACCATTCGCCCTAGCGAAGATGTCGCTCAGGTTTTCTATGTGAAGGACATGAGTAGCAAACCGAGGAAACGGAAAGATAAGAAAACGATCAAGACATCATGCGATGATTCAAAGCGCCACATTGTTCTTTCGGGGAAAAGAAACATCGTGGGAGTGGAGGACAAGATGACATGTCAAGATTATAATATGTTTGCTGAAATTCCGCCTTCAAAGTGAACACCGACCCAAGCATTAAGTTAAATGATGAGGATGCTCCATGGATACGCACAATCGTCGCAAGGTGGACACAAGGGAAGAATTGATGTGTAATAATTTATTGTACCAAACTTTGTATTTGGTCGATGAACTGAATGATGTATCAAACCTTTGTCAAACCTTCAAGGATTAGTTTTATTTTTCTGATTTTTTCATATATAATTGTATTTTTAAGATTTTAAAATGAATTAGTTTTATTTTTCTGATTTTAAAAGGAAAAAGGAAGAAGAAGAAAGAAGGAAAAGGAAAAAAACAGAAGAAAAAAGCAGAAGAAAAAGGAAAAACAGAAGAAAAAACAAACAGAAGAAAAAAGGAAAAACAGAAGAAAAAAAACAAATGTAAGAAAAACATAAGAAAAAACAAACAGAAGAAAAACAGAAGAAAAAAGGAAAAGGAAGAAAGGAAGAAAAAAGAAGAAAAACAAGAAAAGGAAGAAACAAATGAGAAGAAAAAAAAGAAGAAAAAAGAAGAAAAAAGAAGAAAAACAAGAATTTAAAATGAATTAGTTTTATTTTCTGATTTTTTTGATATATAATTGTATTTTTCAGATTTTAATAACATAAATAAATAAGTAATTAGAAACAAAATAAAATAAAATAAATAAGTTTTTTGTTGTAAGTAGAAACAAAACAAAATAAATAAAGCAAAAATGAAAACAAAAAACAGGCAAAAAATAAAAAATATGCCACCTACTGGGCCACCACGGCCTGAATACGACTAGAAACCCATTAATGGGCCAGGATTCAGGCCCGCAGAAGGCCCAATAGGCCCACAGGCTCATAGTAATAGAATAGGCCCGTAAGCCTGCATTTGAGAGGAGCTCGAAGTGGTGAGCGCAGCCGCGCTTATAAACCACTGTCGAAGCCTCTCGGCTAGCGAGGTGGGACTAAACATCCCACCGCACCGCGCCAGTTCCAGCACAGAACCTTTAGTCGCGGTTGGGGAGGCGGACCGCGACTAAAGGTTACCCTTTAGTCGCGGTTGTTGTCCCCAGCCGCGACTAAAGGTTCTTTCTGCGCGGGAACGAAAGCGGCGGCAAAACCTTTAGTCGCGGCTGGGGAGGCGGACCATGATTAAAAGTACCTTTAGTCGCGTCCGCCTCCCCAACCGCGACTAAAGGTGCGTCTATAAATACTGCACTTAGCAGTTTTGCCACTTCCCATTCTCCTCTCTCGACGCCGGCGACGCTTGCCTCGACGCCGATCGACGCCGACGCCGACGCCAGCCTACCGCTCGACGCCGATCGACGCCGACGCCGACGCTGGCGCTTCAGCGCCGCCGCCCGTCCCAAGTGGCGCCGCCTCCGCCCGTCGCCTGCCCTTGCCCGCCGCCGCCCGTGCCTGCGCCCTTGCCGCCGCCCGCCGCCGCCCGCCGCCACGCCTGCCCGTGCCCCAAGCGCCCTCAAGCTTGCCCTGCCAAGCGACGCCTCCGCCGCCTGCCCTGCCTGCTGCCGTCCTCCTCCAAGGCCGAAGAAGAAGAAGAAAGAAGAAGAAAAGGAAGAAGAAGAAGAAGAAAAAAAGGAAAAAGGAAGAAGAAGAAAGAAGAAGAAAGAAGAAGAAAGGAAAAAGGAAGAAGAAGAAAGAAAAAGAAAAAGAAAAAAGGAAGAAGAAGAAAAAGGAAAAAGGAAAAAGGAATTTTTTCTTTTTTTTTTTTTTTTTTTGTTCTTTTTAATTTTAACTAGTTAATTAGTTTAACAAAAACGGTAAATAACTTAAAACCCTAAACCCCAAAAACAAAAAACAACAGAAACCCTCTCCGTGACGCCGTCGTCTGCCGCCCCGTCTCGCGCTCTACCGCGACACCCTCTCCCACCCCTTCCTCGCCCCCTCCTTTTGCCACCGCCCTTTCGCCACCGCCACCGCCACCGCCCCCCTTCTTCACTTAATTAATTTGTTTTTACTACATGTTTTCAGGACTGACATAATGGCGGACGATAGAGCTGACCCGATTATGGACAACTATGATCCGGACGGTGAAGCACATATGTTCGGCATCATAAACGGCGATATTCAATATGTGCCGACCGGAGAAGAAGAAGATGATATCTCTTCTTATCTGAACCTTGACGGTGAAGATGAAGGGCGCCACAAGAAGATGATGTCAAGAAACGCCGATAAACGATTTATCTTCAAATGGAAGTAGCAACCACCTCCGCGCCGAGGTATATATATACATTGAGCCTCCGTGATACAAACTAACTGATTTGAATAAATATGTGTGTACTAACGCGACTCTCTTTCTTATTTTAGCCCTCGGCGGATCGTCGAAACAATCGAGTACGTCGTCAAAGCGTGGCGCAACCAAGACGATGAATCCAGGAGAAACATGCACCATCCAGGTTGTCGACTGTGAAACCGGCAGGCCGCTAGAGCCCCGCAAGAACGCCACCAAGTTTGTCACCAATGCGGAGCCATTGTTAGAGACAACGCCTCGATCACCGCCCAGAGTGGAATGAGCCAAAGAAGGCACGAATTGATGGTTTCACTTTTGTCGATAAGAGAACAAAAAAGATTGCTTCAAGAAGCTTATGGAACATTTCGCTCTACCTCCGAATACAACAAATTCGATGAGGAGGGTAACAAGATTGAGGAAAACAAGGAGAGGAGGAGGCTAGTCAAACAGTTCGCTTTTCATAAGATGGCCGACGCATTCCGGAAATTCAAGCAAAATCTAGCCCGTGACTTTGTCAAGCAGAACAAGACTCCGGATTTCAAAGGAAAATATGAGAAACTGAAAGATGATTGGCCAGAATTTGTGAAGCAAAAGAAATCGGAGCAGTTCATTCAAATATCGAAACAAAATAAGGAAAATGCGGCTAAGAAGGAGTACAATCATGTTATGGGGCCAGGAGGGTATCGCATTTGGGTGCCTAGGTTCGAGAAGATGGAGAACGAGCTGAGGGCGCGAGGAATCCGTCCAGGTACGGAGGGATGGGACCCAAGGGCCAAAAGCTGGTGGTACGGGCATGGGGGAACGCTGAACCCGGAGACAGGGGAGTGTGTTTACCAGGGCAAATTAATTAAACCCACCCAAGCCCTTATTGACGCAATGAAGGATGCTCAAGAGGGGAAGATCAAGTTCAACAGAGAGAACGACGCTACCGACAAAAGCCCTCGAATCCTGAACACGGAGGACGTGTACGAGGCATGGGGCACATTCCGTGGAAAATAGGGTTCCCCCAGAACGATGACCCGTACGGTTACAGAAGCCGTAAGAGAAAGATGGATCGGGAAGCAGATGTTGTGGCGCGGTTGGCATCGGAAATGGAAGTGATGAAGAAAACCATGAGTGTACTAGTAGCCGAAAGAGATTCAGCTCGGGTGCAGCATGAAGATCATCCAGCGGATCTCGGAAGCCAGCAGCGAGAAGCAGCGTGGCTTCCACGGAGGCCCCACCGGCTGGTGCGGATGCACCGACGATCGAAATTATCTGCACCGGAGCCTCCGGTGGTCGAAATTATCTGCACCGGAGCCTCCTCGCTACCCCGTGGGCGATATAAAGGAGATGAAAGAATGTCATCTCAGATATCCTATCGGGAACATGTCCATGAAGGTAGCCATCGGCAGTGCTTTACCATGTTTACTCGAGCACTCCACCACAACAACCCCATTAAAGATGGCTATGCTCGTGTCACGGTGGAGGACATAGTCCAAGGGTTTGAGGACCTGAGATTGAAATTGCTACACCAAGGGGAGAAAAGACTTGAGATGTCAAGCGCCATTACATTCTATGGCAAAAGAAGTTTATCAAGTTTCGTGCGAGGCGCCAAGGACAACAAGTCCACCCCTCACGGTGGTGGTGGTGGCGGTGGCGGTGGTGGTGGTGGTGGTGGTGGTGGCGGTTCACCTACACCTCCGCCACATCAGCCGACGCCGCCTCCAGATCCACAACGTCCGGCGGGTGATCATCCGCCGCCTCATCCTCGTCCGGCGGGTGATCGACGCCGCCCCCCAATCCACCTATGGCAAAGAAGCATAGTCTGGATTATTAACCCGGACCCTTATGTACCTAAGACCACAAAGGTACGGAGCCATCATCAAGCCTCTCCCACAAGGCCTTGGGAACGAGTGCCGAGGAAGTCGACGCGCGCGCTGCTGATTTGGAGAAATGGAAGGCGGACTGCAAGAAGAAAAGAGAGCCCGAGCCCAAGCCAAGATTTTCTCGATGAGCAAAAGAAGTGGGCTAAGTCATTTTGAGCACACCGTCCCAAGTCACAAGAATCTGCCTACCGACTATGCACGTGAACTTCGCAGCAGGCATTCATGTTCAAGGAGAACAAAGAGCGGAGAAGGCCGAAGTAAAAAAGCGGAAACAAGTTGCCCAGCTCGGGAACAAAGTAAACAATCGATTGCCCCGCTTATAGTGGAAGCCTTCGTCCGGATGCCCCGAGATCATACAAGCTGCGCAGCACAGGATTGATCAGAACGAAAAGCGAGAACAAGCGCCAACTTAGGTATTACTCTTCGTGAACTATTAGACCTTGATGAGTTGCCAGCGAAGGAGGTAGTAATTACATATGTCAAGAATGGGCCTCTCGTCGAGCCTCGCAGAAAAGGATCTACCCGACCAAATGAAACGTCTGCTGAATTGGTACAAGGGTTACATAAAAATAAAACGCCAAAGAATATATTTATGCGGAAGTTAGACATGAGCATCACTTCAAACATTACTATGTACAAGTTGAACTGAGTGAATTGTTCCAGCTTTTCAATCTGCGCGAGCTCGACAAATCTATCATCAGTTGCTACGTTCTGTAAGTGATTTATTAATTTCTACCCCATCTCGCTCATATTGCCTGCACTATATATATGTCCTAACTATATTGTTGTGTCCTCTATTATACATGCAGAATGAAGATTAAGGAATGCAGAGTAAGGAACATCCATGATGTTGGGTTCATTGACCCACACATCGTTAATGATATTGTGTTGAAGCATTACCCCGCCGACGTGGAGGCAGACCTGTGGCAGTTTCTTACAAAGCAGGAACTCAAAAGTGATATTCTATTTCCTTACCATTTTGGGTGAGTGTTTCGTCTTGAGCACATTCTCTTTGTTTACTCCATGCATGGTATGTGGCGGCTAATCGATGAGTTATGCATGACGACTGTGCATGTATCGTGTCCGCAGGTTCCACCGGATTCTGCTAGTAATTAAAGTTAACACCTCGTAATGTCTCGCCCACGACTCTCTCGAATAAGGATCCAAAGCTTTGGGCGACATGAGAAAAATGCTGCAGAAGTAATTATTTTCATTCATTTGCGCCTATATCGATCGGCCTATTTCGCTCATTTCCTAATATCAAGTAACTAATAACTCTCTTGTTCATTTAATTTTCTTTGCCTCGTAGGGTTTGGAGACGGTTCAGAGATACAAAGGTCGGTGAATTCAAAAAGAGCTAGAATTCAAATTGTTAAAGCCTAAGAATGCTGGGGATATTCAGCCACCGCTGACCAATCTATGTGCATACTATGTTCAGGAGAGGATCCGAGATACACCTCTGAGCGGGTTGATCCGAGTGATACCAATGCTCAGAGGAATAACCTCCGTGGATGCTTAGTCCGAAGCTCGCTTCCACCACTTCAAGAGGAACTAGCTGGATGGTTCTGCAGGAAGTCCTCCATCCTAAAGGAGAACACTATCACGAGGACGAGAACTTTATATGGATTAAATCATGTATGGAAACTTGTTCAAAATTGTATATGGTCATCCGATGATATTGAATATATATTGTATATTCCTCTTGAATTCTTTTTTGGTTCTAATTTCAAATTTATTTGAAATTGTACATTCATATGCATGTATGTAGTACCGTAGAATATATGAAACTCCTTCAAAATTAAAATAAAGCACAAAAGAAATAAAACAATACAAATTAAACAGAAAACAGGTTTAGGGGGGCTAAAACCCTAAACCTGCGGGCGGCCTTTAGTCGCGGTTGGCCGAAGAACCGCGACTAAAGGTCCTCCGCCCCGACGGCCGCCTGGCGCCCACGTGGACGGGCCTTTAGTCGCGGTTCTTAAGCAGCCGCGACTAAAGGTGGGGGGCTTTAGTCGCGCTTAGTTGGTCGCGGTTGCGCAGCCGCGACTAATGGCAGTTGCGAACCGCGACCAAAGGCCTTTTTTCCACCAGTGCCGGCAACGGGCTGGACGGAGCAGCTGCCGGCGTCGCAGAGCACGGTGTTGCCCGCCGAGTCCATGGAGATGATCTTTCCATCGCCGCCGCCGCTGCCTCGTCCGTAGAAGGGCAAAAAATCGAGCCTTGGGCCGTCTACGCGGTACGCTTGGAATTTGAGCCTGGGCGGTGGCATCTTCGGCGCAACCGCTGGTGATGGCGGCGTCGTATTATCGTCCTTGGGTTGCGCTGCTGCTGCCGCCCGTGCTTCCGCCGTGGATGGGTAGAAGAGATGCTCCCCGGGCTTGATGCGGCTCACCGTGTACGAGCTGCCACTGCCGGACCTCCGCATCACCAAATTCAGGAACTGCCGCGCCTTCATTTTAATTCCTCCCACTCCTACAAAACGGAGATCACAAATTAGAGTAGATCATAGTATTTGATCTTCTGACGTGACAAAAGAGATTCTTCCACAGTATCTACAGAAGCAAATAATGAATACACGCCAAATGGAAAAGAGAAAGATAGAGTAATGCCTGCGACAGGACTTATTCCTTGGGCTGATCGAAGCTGGCGCTGCCGGACGAGGAGTGGCGGCGGCGGCGGCGCGAGGAGATCGGGATGGGGTGTGCGATCTAGGTCTAGCCGTCATGCCCTTTCTTCTATTATTGTCTTTTATCTTTTTTATTTTTATGAGACCCTTTTTTTATGAGGTGATTATTATTATTTTAGCTTTTTTTAGGGTTATTATTTTTTAGCTTTTTTAGAATCATTATTTTTTAAAAAAATAGATTTTTTTAGGGACAAAAGACTTTATACATGCATAGAAAAACATAGTTTGTGAGATACAAAGAGGAATCAAGCCACACGTGGCTCCCCTGAGCTAAAGAACGCGAAAATTTAGCTAAACTATGAGCTTCTCCGTTGGACCGGCACCCTTTAAAGACGATGTTGCAATTGAAGCCCAAGACTCTTGATTTGATTTCTGAGATAACCATGCCGCATGGACCCTTGTTGTTGCTGGATATGTCTTGCACCACTTGCTTTGCATCAGATGCCACGATAAGATTCTGAACAGCTAAATCCTCGGCAAGTGCTAAAGCTTCCCAGCATGCCATGCATTCAAGAACTGTAGAATCCTGCATCCCTTCAACCACCAACGTTGTACTCCCCAGGTAATTGCCTCGCTCGTCGTGACATACAGCCACTGTCGCCTCTCTCCTATGGCGTTTGGATACTCCCGCATCGACATGGATTTTAGCAAATCCTGTCGGCGGGGCCTTTGGCCTTACACTGCCTGATGGTGTTGTGTTGTGTGATGTTGTTCTAGACATTCCTTGTTGCTGCTCCTTTACTATTTTCAGGTCCGCTAGATAACGATTGGTGAATGCAGCATGGGGGCTCTGGAAAATGCCCTCGTGGATGGCCTTTCTCCTTGCCATCCACGTCGCCCAGAGTGTTACTGCCAATTTCACAAAAGCATGATGAGATAGCGAGTGTATCAGTGAGAACAACCATTGTTTAGCACTTGGTTCACTCGATTCCCGCAGCTGATCCGCTAGCTCCCCATCCACTAGTGCCCAGATACATCTTGACATGGAGCACTCCAGGAGGGAGTGCCTCCAAGAGTCATGTGCGCCACACAAACCGCACATACTTGATGTGGCCATGTTTCGATGCTCCCTGACGACCTCAGTGGGTTGTATGAGGTGAATGCATAACCCACGGGACGGCTGCGCCATATTACCATAGGCCCACATATTTCTGGCCCTAGTCTCTCGAAAGCACACAAAAATACGAAATCACTAATTAAGGAGCACTCTGTAAATGTCACTCCCACCTTCTGAGGTTATGACAAGTGGCATACTGAACGTGCGTCTTGTCGCAACTTTTTTACGTATATCTGCTAATTCAAAACATTTTATCTATTAAACCATACGTCCAAATTTTGTGTCGTTTTCTTCGTTGGATAGCTCGCATCGAGATATTCAAAATTAAATCTCATGTTGATAGGTTTTTACGAACATTTTTTCATGAAAAAAATGTTGGGGAACGTTGCATGCAATTTGAAAAAAATTCCTACGATCACGCAAGATCTATCTAGGAGATGCATAGCAACGAGAGGGGGAGAGTGCGTCCACGTACCCTCGTAGACCGAAAGCGGAAGCGTTAGTTTAACGCGATTGATGTAGTCGAACGTCTTCGCGATTCAACCAATCAAGTACCGAACGTACGGCACCTCCGAGTTCAGCACACGTTCAGCTCGATGACGTCCATCGAACTCTTCATCCAGCAGAGGGTCGAGGGAGAGTTTCGTCAACACGACGACGTGGTGACGGTGATGGTGATGTGATCCACGCAGGCCTTCGCTTAAGCACTATGACGCTATGACCGAAGGAGTAAACTATGGAAGGGGGCACCGCACACGGCTATGAGAATAATTGATGTGCTTTGGGATGCCCCCCTGCCCCCGTATATAAAGGAGAAGGGCAGGAGGCCGGCCACCAGGGGCGCGCCAATGAGTTGGAGTCCTACTAGGACTCCAGTCCTAGTAGGATTCGCCCCCCTTTTTTCCTTCTTCCGGAGGGGGAAAGGGGGAAATGAGAGGAAGGAGGGGAAGGAAAGGGAGGCGCCACCCCCTCCCCTAGTCGAATTCAGACTCCCATGGGGGCACGCGGCCACCCCTTGTGGGTTGTCTCCTCTCTCTCCTATGGCCCATGAGGCCCATTACTTTCCCCGGGGGGTTCCGGTAACCTCCCGGTACTTCAAAAAATACCCAAAATGATCTGGAACCATTCCGGTGTCCGAATACTATCGTCCAATATATAAATCTTTACCTCTCGACTATTTCGAGACTCCTCGTCATGTCCGTGATCTCATCCGGGACTCCGAACAAACTTCGATCACCAAAACACATAACTCATAATACAAATCGCCATCGAACGTTAAGCGTGCGGACCCTACGGGTTCAAGAACTATGTAGACATGACTGAGACACTTCTCCCGTCAATAACCAATAGGGGAACCTGGATGCTCCTATTGGCTCCCACATATTCTACGAAAATCTTTATCGGTCGAACCGTTATGACAACATATGTTATTCCCTTTGTCATCGGTATGCTACTTGCCCGAGATTCGATTGTCGGTATCTTCATACCTAGTTCAATCTCGTTACCGGCAAGTCTCTTTACTCGTTCCGTAATGCATCATCCCGTAACTAACTCATTAGTCACATTGCTTGCAAGGCTTATTAAGATGTGCATTACCGAGAGGGCCCAGAGATACCTCTCTGATACTCGGAGTGACAAATCCTAATCTCGATCTATGCCAACCCAACAAAACACCTTCGAAGATGCCTGTAGAGCATCTTTATAATCACCCTTTTACGTTTTGACTTTTTATAGCACACAAGGTATTCCTCCGGTATTCGGGAGTTGCATAATCTTATAGTCAAAGGAATATGTATAAGTCATGAAGAAAGCAGTAGCAATAAAACTTAACGATCATTATGCTAAGCTAACGGATGGGTCTTGTCCATCACATCATTAGAATGATGTGATCCTGTTCATCAATGACAACACATGTCTATGGTCAGGAAACTTAACCATCTTTAATTAACGAGCTAGTCTAGTAGAGGCATACTAGGGACACTTTGTTTTGTCTATGTATTCCCACATGTATCAAGTTTCCGGTTAATGCAATTCTAGCATGAATAATAGATATTTATCATGACATAAGGAAATATAAATAACAACTTTATTATTGCCTCTAGGGCATATTTCCTTCAGTCTCCTACTTGCACTAGAGTCAATAATCAAGATTACATTGTAATGATTCTAACACCCATGGAGTCTTGGTGCTGATCATGTTTTGCTCGTGGAAGAGGCTTAGTCAACGGGTCTGCCACATTCAGATCCGTATGTATTTTGCAAATCTCTATGTCTCCCTCCTTGACTTGACATGATCACGGATGGAGTTGAAGCGTCTCTTGATGTATTTGGTTCTTTGTGAAATCTGGATTCCTTCGCTAAGGCTATTGCTCCAGTATGGTCACAAAAATTTTCATTGGACCTGATGCATTAGGTATTACACCTAGATCGGATATGAACTCCTTCATCCAGACTCCTTCATTCGTTGCTTCCGACGCAGCTATGTACTCCGATTCACACGTAGATCCCGCGCCACGACGCTTTGCTTGGAACAGCACCAACTGACAGCTCCACCATTCAATATAAATACGTATCCGGTTTGTGACTTAGAGTCATCCGGATCAGTGTCAAAGCTAGCATCGATATAACCATTTACGATGAGCTCTTTGTCACCTCCATAAACGAGAAACATATCCTTAGTCCTTTTTGGGTACTTCAGGATGGTCTTGACCGCTGTCCAGTGATCCACTCCTGGATTACTTTGGTACCTCCTTGCTATACTTATAGCAAGTCACACATCAAGTCTAGTACACAGCATAGCATACATGATAGAACCTATGGCTGAAGCATAGGGAATGACTTTCATTTTCTCTATATCTTCTGCAGTGGTCGGGCATTGAGTCTGACTCAACTTCACACCTTGTAACACAGGCAAGAACCCTTTTTTTGACTAATCCATTTTAAACTTCTTCAAAATCTTATCAAGGTATGTGCTTTGTGAAAGTCCAATTAAGCATCTTGATCTATCTCTATAGATCTTGATGCCCAATATATAAGCAGCTTCACCGAGGTCTTTCATTGAAAAATTCTTATTCAAGTATCCTTTTATGCTATACAGAAATTCTATATCATTTCAAATCAACAATATGCCATCCACATATAATATTAGAAATGCTATAGAGCTCCCACTCACTTTCTTGTAAATACAGGTTTCTCCAAAAGTCTGTATAATCTCATATGCTTTGATCACCTCATCAAAACGTATATGCCAACTCCGAGAGGCTTACACCAGTTCATAAATGGATCGCTGGAGCTTGCACACTTTGTTAGCACCCTTAGGATCGACAAAACCTTTTGGTTGCATCATATACAACTCTTCTTTAAGAAATCCATTAAGGAATGCAGTTTTGACATCCATTTGCCATATCTCATAATCATAAAATGCAGCAATTGCTAACATGATTCGGACAGACTTAAACATCGCTGCGAGTGAGAAGGTCTCATCGTAGTCAACTCCTTGTATAGATTTTCATTTATGCCGACGGCTTTGCCGTAGGCATAGCCCTGCCGCCAGGAGACACCAGGGGACAACACGTGGCAAGACGGCTAAACTATGCCGACAGCTGGCGCTCGGCAGTCGGCATAGGCACATATGCCGATGGCTATACTATGCCGACGGTCTGAGAAGACTACGCTGACGTGATCTGTGCCGACGGGGATATGCCGACGGCAGCCGTAGGCATATATCTATGCCGACGGGAAAGGGCCTATGCCGATGGCCCGTGGCCGTCGGCATAGACCGCGAGTCTGGTATATCGATGCGTACTCCCACCCACGTCCTCCCACGATCACACTGATTTTTTTAGTTACCCTTGGAAAACCAAGTAAACCTGGGAACCAAGCGGTAAAAAAATTCCAAAGAACCGCAACCATCCCATACTCCCTCGCTAGCGACCTCGCGAGCCTCCATGACGCCCATGCACGATCCCCACTTCGATCTCCGAAACCACCAGTAGCAACGCATCTGGAGCAGTTGCGTCGTCCGCCCCTTCCTTCCCCCTTCCGTCCTCCTGCTCGCTCGCGCCTCCCACATGGTCGTTGTAGCCACCACCGCCACCATCACGCGGCCAAATCTTCTGCTCGCCCCACTTCCATCGATGGCTCCCTCCGTGAAGACGTCCGCGCGCACCCGCCTCCAAGGCTTCTCCTTACCGACACTCAACTAGGCCACGTACAACCTCCTCCTTTGCCCCAAGATAGGTGCCCCGCGTCTGTCTCAGCACCCCTACAACCTGTTGATGGAGAAGGGAGAAGCCTCAAGGACTCGCTCGACCGCGGCGGCCACAAGGTTTGTATCGTATGGTGCTGTACAGGCGGCCGGGAGACATACAAGATTGATGAAGTAACATGCCGTTCAAGTTTTAGTACGTCAATTTGATTGATCTAAGCTATGAATGTTCAAAGGTCGTGAATCTGGTAATGTCATATCCATGCATGTCTGTTGGTTGTGTGTTTACTGTTTGTGTTGGGAATTTTCAGAGATGCTCGGAACATCCGTACATGCGTAGGATGACTATGCTACAGAGGATGATGAGCATGAGGAGAAGCTGAAGAAGGAAACATTTGTGATGTTCTTCTTAGCTACATGAGCTCTCTCCCTTTTGATTCGTAGAATGATGAATTAGCTCACGCTGCTTTGTTTTGTAGATTGCCGACTTTCCCACATATTATGGTTTGTAGGTTGCTGAATGACCCTTTTTGTCGCTTGCGCCTTAATTCGGTAATACATCTACTAGCCTTTCGTTGAACAACACAAGTGAAATGTATGCAAGTACACAATTTATTTTAGATTTGAAAGGCATTTATGAGTTAAGACACTATAAACCTACCAATAAGGGGAATGTCTATGTGCCTGTGTGCAGTGTGCTTCTAATCAGTGGGGGTTATAAAGTGTGGCTGTGGGCACTTAATTAAGCATAATCCTATTGTGGATGTGGGCACTCTGATAAACATTGATCATGGTATTTTGATCTGAAAAGTGGGCAGTCGACTTGCTAATGAACTGACTCTGAACGTCCCGTGAAAAATAAAATTCCAAACGTCCAACTTATATTATGTTGGTGCTTAATACTAGGGTGCTGGTGTCTGCATACAAGCTAATGTTTGGGAAGCCATTGCTCCACGGCCTCTTTGAGGCAGTGGCGGATCGAGGAATTCAATTTTGGGTGTTCAAATATATTTTTCCCACTGTTTCAAATAGCCCGCTATAGCTCCGCTATAGCTCCGCTATAGCACGCTATAGCGTTTACAAAAGGTCTTGCGCTAAGAGACTTTGGTCCAAACAAATGAACAAACATTTTAAATAGCGCGCTATAGCTCCGCTATTTAACGCTATAGCATTTGGAAGAGGTCCAGCGCTAAGATGCTTAGCGCGCTATTTAAAAGTATATTTTTTCCACCCTAACAGACAAGCCAACTAGGTTCACGGAAATACAAATTGTTCACAACAGCAATAGTATCTCAGAAGATTAAGTTCAGTCTACTCCATAAAGTTTTGAAATCAACATTCTTCCTCTTAAGTTCTGAATTCTCTACTGCCTAAAATTCAAAGATAATTTATTCGTTATTTTTCTGCTAATTAAATCAGCCAGATCCTCACTCATCTGACATCTCCAGATCTGTATCTCTCTGAATCCGAAAATAAGCAACACACTTAGTTCAGGATTTCAGAACACATTTAGTGAACATTGCGGTTTCAGAATTGGAAAAGGATTTACCTTAGGCTTAGAGATTGAGGCTGCTGGCTAAACTGGTGAGGCATCGACGACCACAGCGGTGAAAACCATGGGAGGCTCCGTCCCGTCCGGCGCCGTTGGCTTGGTCGAGCTCTCCCTCACCAGGCTCGCCTTGGGCAAATAGCAAGTCAGCAGCACGCGGCCGCCTCGTCCGTGGGCAGATGAAATCGAAGGGTCTGTGTATGGCTAGTGGCTGGCTGCGTGCGTGAAGACAGCTCACTGCTGCTTTCAAAATGGGCTGCTAATGGGCCAATAGACTGTAGATTATTGTCTGTGTGATGTATACCTATTTGGGTGTACATTTGTACACCCATGACCAATGGTGCATCCACCCCTGCTTTGAGGGCTACTTCGATCAAGCCGGGAGGGTGAATGCATGGTCATGTTGAAGATGCTGCAAGATCCTCATGTTGATTTGATCACAACTATATGAGATGCCCTATGGGTGTCTTTTCTTCAAAAACAAAATAATTTTTGGGCAGTGACGACCATGTGCTCACATTCTTACATATTTATTTCTTTTTACATGAAAATGCGACACCAACAACTAATGATGAATACATCCGTTTAATTATTTACTAGGCATTTTTCGTCACTCGAACAAATTTATTTCATGCATGATTTTGTTTATGAGACTGTTTAGGCATCTTCGAGCTTCTAAAGATGAGTACTACCAACCCTTGCTTGTTCTCTTAGACTAGGCCTACCGCAAACTTACCTGGACTTGTTTCGGTGGCCCAAAGTGGCACTAGCTTGGAGACGACATAAACAAGCTCCCGGAGACTTGGTTGGTGGTGAGGCACTTAGGCAATCTTGTGGATGGCTTTGCAAATCAATTGCATAGAAAGTGCAGAGGGAGAGGGGCGAGCAGTGGCGGTGCGCCTCGAGCTTCTCTCTCACACATCGGCACTTGTGGCTAACGGATGGCATGCGAGAGGAGAAGCGGGTGTTTTGCAAAAATATATATTTAGTTTGGCAAAAGCTCCAGGATATTGTGGGATGTTAATTTATTTCTATGAATTTGATCGAAGTTAAGAAAGTTCGACTTTTTTGAGCTGAAGTTTGACTTTGATAAACCTAATAAAACATGGCGATACAAAGAAATAAAATCAACTGTATTCGTCGAAGAGGCGAGCACCTGGAGCTTCCATATTGGTTGCGACAGACCCTCCCTCTCTGGCTGCTGCTTCAGTGGCGGGAGAGTGGGGGGACCTCAGGTCCGTGCTTGAAGCGTGTAGATATTAGGGTAGTTGTCTCTGGTGGCGGTGTCAAGGTGACGGTGGCAGCGTTGCTTTGGAATAAAGGTGTTGGAGGTCGATCCCCATCTCGGCGAGGCCATTTTGTGGCGGAGCCGATGATCTTATGGTGTTGGTGGCTCCTGGATCCATCGATGTATGGAGTATGCGTGCTCCAGACTTGGTCCTTGCAGCGGAGGTGAAGGCCAGCTGGTAGAGCTTTTATCCTTCGCCTCCATCTTCGTCACAGTGAGGTAGTTGCTGGCCTCATGGTGGGGGTGTTGGGGGTGGTGCGATGGTGCGCTGACAGTTGTCGGTGCATGGATTCATCGCTAGCTCTCGCCGACGTCCGGTCGGCTTCAGTGGTGGAGCATCGCCCGATCTCTCCCTGTCTCCGGCATGCTGGTCCTCTCGGACCATGGTTATCGACTTCCCGTCTGTGTTCATTCCGGCTGCAATCTACAAGGTCTCACCGGCTCTGCATATGAGCAGTGGTGGCGTGTTGTCAACCTGCGCTGGTTTGTTGGGTGGGTCGGTTTCCCAGGGACCTGGTTGTAATTTCTATCTTTCCCGGGGTGCTTTGTACCATTATTCCTTTGCAATTTAATCCGAGGTCCTTCCACAAAAAAGTGTAGCACGATATTTGCCCACGACACAATAGTAAGCACATGCTACGTCATGTTCTTGAAACACAATGATGTTTTTCTTGTGAGGGATGATGTTTTAATCAATGTTCTTGTATAAGTTTGTCATCACGTGGCAACGCACGGGCCTTCAACTAGTCTTATTAAAGTGAAGAAACTTGTTCATTCCTTGGTGTCTGCAAGCGAGTGAATAGCATAAACTACCGCAATTCGCGTTAGGGTTCCAAAAAACTACCAAAAATTTGTTTGTGACTAATACCTACCACTTTTGGTGTCCGTTGTCTCAGAAAACCCAAATGGTCGAGTGGTTAACACATGATCAGGTTTGTGACAGCTAGGGTCCGCACGTAAGATAATAGTTTGTTTGACTGTTAACTTACATGTGAGGCCTTATATGTCAGTGTCTCTTCCACATATTCAAATAAAAATATATGCAATCCCTTAATTAGCAATCAGGTCCCTAAAAATAAAATAAAAAGCAATCGGGTCCTTAGAAATAAAATAAAAAGAAATCCGGTCCCCGCCGGCGAGCTCGTCGCTGGAGCCGATGTGGGCGTCGGCCGGCCTTAAGCGGCGCCGTCCCTGCTGCTCTGTTGCACGCGGTGGAGCTCGAGGCCGTCGCTGCTGCCCTGCTGCACGCGACAGAGCTCAAGGGCTCCCTGCTGCCGGCTGCGCGCGAGGCGGCCATGGCGAGCTCGCCTCGGGGCGTTGTAGATGGGGCCGGGCACGGCAGCCATCGAACGTGAACAAGGAGATGTTCGCACACGAACACGTCAACGTGTAGCTCCAACGCCGAGGGTGATGCACCGCAGCTCACGTCGAAGGAGACCCGCCGGAAGCGCGGTACGCAAGGCAATCCGGTGGGTGCTTTTGTAGACCCGAAACCCCACACGCCTGGGAGGGACCCCGTCAGGGCGCGCGGCAGCTATGGGCTACCCTAGGTCGGCCTGACCGCCCCTAGGGCCTCGAGGTTCGCCGCCCTGCAATAAAGAAAAACAAACGAAGAACGAGGAAGAAGAAGAACAAGGGAGAAGAAAAAGTAAAGGTAAAAGATGTAGATAGATTTGATCGATTGTGTGTTGTTCAATCGGCCGTCACCCCTTAGGTATATAAGAGGCGGCTGGACTTCCCGTGCAAGGAAAAGGCTTGGATTCACGTCCAAAATCCTAGTCAAATTCGGATTGGTTTTGTCCAAACTTTCCAAAACTGTTCGGTTTAAACTGGCTGCACCTTGCGGGTCTTTTTTATGGAGGTAAACAATCTCGGATGGAAACGAGCCCAAAAGCAATCTTGACCGTTTCGACGAGACGAACAACTTTTCTGTTGAACGTTTTTTGATCAGAGGTCATCTTGAGTGTCAAATCGGTCGCGCAAAACAGGCTATCCCTCGCGCTAAAAAAAAAGACAGGGTGTCTGGTGGGGCGCGCCAGTTTTTGCCTCGTGACAGGGCTGTATTCCGATGGCTCTAACTTTTGCATACGAACTCGGATTGGAACGATTTTTATATCAAAATCGATCGTTTCGACGAGGCGAAGACAATCCGTGTAGATAATGTTTCCATTTGAGGTCGTCTTGGGGGCTTAATCAGCCAAACTGTACTCTGAATATAAGATCTTAGTACTTTGAGCATAGTTTCGGCCTTCGAGATGAAATCGGACTGCGATGACCCAAACTTCAAAGATGATCATATCGACAATACGGAACTCTTCCATGAAGATCACTTCTCCATTTGAGGCCATCTTAAATAAGTTATTAAACTTGCCAAAATCTGGTGTCAACACATGCCCCCCTGTTTTTGGGCAAAGTTTGTGTGCCGAAAAATAACTTCCGCATAGCTTGTTCTAAGGACGATGTCAACACTCTATCGGCCATTTTGCATGTTCTTAGGAGGACAAGTATATATCGGCCATTGCTTGTTTGAACCTCTTGATGCAAACTTGGGTGAAAACTTCTCAGCTTCTATAACAATCCAGTGATAAGGTTTCATAGATCAAAACCATCCTCCGAACCATATTGTTCACCCTTTCGCTAGGATTTTGCAGATAATCAAGAATGAACTTCCTTCAATCCTTACTTTGCCTGCATAAAAGTTTCATTAGTGGCCAAAGCGGTGGGCTTCGATTCAGCCTTACCTATGTTGACAAGACCTAGCATCGGCTATTGATAGAAATGCAATACACCATGGTTAACATAGTAGCCGGACGCTTGCTGTGCCAACTCTTTCGAATTGTCATGCCTAGATATATGAACAATTTCAAAGCAACCCAAGGTAAATCTTGCATCTAGACATACCAAAAGATAAACTATAAGTGATCCGTCAAAACATTGATAACCCTTGGATATTTGTTGCACTACTAATAACGAATCACCGGAAGCCTCAATATGTATAGCACCTATATCAAGGCAAAGCTTCAATCCGAATGACAATGCATATTCGGCTTTGATGATTGTGCAAAAATATTATAAGTGGCATGAGGCTTCACAAACTCGCTCCATATGGAGATAAATAAACAACACTAGCACTTTGGCCATTGCTACAAATTGAACCATCAAAATATAATCTCCATAGTACTAGAGAGACAAAGCTAATATCACTTAACATGTACCTTGTCTCGGTTCCAATTGAACTAAGGACGGTGTTAGAATTCCACACCGGCCATGATCAGATAGTTTCTTAGGACGATAGTTAAGTATCGGCCATTACCATGAGGTTCATGTAGAATTCATCCATTAAAACATGTATAGCCGAAATAAACAAATAAAATAGCAATAAAATATTTCGGCTCCTTTGTCTAGTAACAAAAATGTAACTAACCAAATGTATAGTGATTTGGTAATACTCTATCATTATATAGAAAATTATGTTGCATCCATGGATAAAAATAAGTCCATGGAGGGTAACTGATCATACCTGTGGATGAATTCCATGGCAAAGGCATCAATGGCATTGTTGAAGAAAATGGATGATGTGCTAACCGAAGATTTTGATGTTGTGATGCACACCTTCGGCTTAATTGTTTGTTGCTTCCATCATTCTCCTTCTTCATTTTTATTGTACTTGTTGCAATTGAAGCATGCACATTGTTTTTGTTTTGATTGATCCTCTTGGGAACCCATGCCATGTTCTTCTTTCTAAGCTCTTGTGCACTAAGATTTTGTAATTCTTTCTTTTGCCAATACGATAAGCCGAGTGAGCACCTCGACTGTGATTTTGTTTCAACCAATGGCAACTCTTTCTGGGCCTTGTGCACCCTCAACTTATTTTCTTCAGATTTGGCATTCTGATTTTTATCAATTGATTGCTTCACTTCTTTGCCTTTTGTAGCCAATGTCAATACTTTAATTGGCTCTTTGTTTTTTGAGATCAAATCTGAAGTTGCACTCTTACGACCATCTCTCTTAATGCGGTAAACCTGCTTGACCACCTCTTTCTTCTTCCTTGAGCTCTGGACCGATTCCTTATGATAGAAACGGTCTTTGAGGCATGATTGTTCAAATGTTGATCTTCTTGGAGCTGCATAGTATTGGTGAGATGGTCTAGAATAAGATGGAGAATGTGCCCTTGTATCATACCTGTCCCATGATGAATATGTATCTATATGAGCATAGGGAGGCATCCACGGCATTGGCATTGGCGGCCCAAAATAAGGATATGAATATGTTGCATTAAAATTATCACTTTGCCAATACCGATCCTCATATTTGCGCCTTGGGGGTGACATTGGTTTTATTGCATGATTTGGCCGATAAGCATTCTTCTCTTCACTCTTCTTTTGATATTTATCCAATAGTTCAGCGAAGGTGACTTTTGATCTCTTACACTTGCGCTTATTTCGGCCTTTGTTTTCTTCTGGTTTGCTTTCATCGATCATTGCATTTGCTTGTTGCCCCCAGTCCTTGGCGTCTCCATTGTAACTTCGATGGAATTCTTGCCCTCAAGATTACGTTCATTATGCTCTTCAACGACTTCTTTATTTGAAAGCTTGATCCCATCACCTGTAGTTTTTACCTTCTCTTCAAATGGATCGGTTTGAATCAGCCGATGCAAAAACTTTCTACCATCAGGACCAATCGGAATAGACTGTTCATCTCTTGGTGTCTCAACAAATTTCAATCGTCCTTTATCAATGGCCGATTTAACTATTTGACGAAACATGTTGCAATCCTTAAAATTATGCTTGGACGAATCATGCAACTTACAATACATTCGTCCCTGGACAGATGGTTCAACATGGTGATCAAGAATTCTAATATAATTATTTTGTAACAACAAATCAAATATTTGATCACACATGCTTGAATTGAAGGTAAACTTTTCATTCTCTAGCCGATCTTGTTGTGAGAATGGCTTTGGAGTTAAGCAAACGAATGGTTCAGATTTTGCATCGCACCATTCGTCTATACTTGTATTTTGCACTCTATCTCCGATGTCTTTGGGTAAGATATTATACTAGCATCAGTTTTCTCAACAGAATTTAACCTTGGCTTTAAATTTCTAAAATAAAAATAGTTAGAACATACATGTCTCAATTGAGACCAAGTGCAAGCCAAGTATGAAATAAGCAAAGCTACCCAAATAGATATGAACTTTAGATAAAGTAACGGGGAAAGCTTTGGCTGCAATAATAAGTCATTATCGGTCTTTACAAATGGCACAATTGGTTGACCGATATGTTCTAAAACAATTTTATTGCTAACAAGTAAATTATCCTTCTTCATTGGTCTTTCAAAATTACTTATGAGAATTTTTCTAATAGATGCATCAACAATAAAGTTGTGACCAAATTTGAAAATAGGTAAATTACCCGCTATGCATACCTCTTCAAATATGTTGGGAGAGCATGATGGTGGTGCCACTTGAAGAACATCTTGCTTCGTCTTTGGATGGCTCCCCAACACCTTGTCATCATCTTTTTCTTGATTCCGTGCATCATTGCTTTGAAGATCCATGTCAGCCGAACTTTGTTCGGCTACTTGTTCTTGTCCTTGAGGCTTGTCAATTTCTATGGCACGAAACTCATAGGGCAGGAAGTAGGTTTCATTGACTTCGGAAAAATCAAGTATGGTTGTTTTCCTATGCTTGCCATGCCCTTTCTCAATAATGCTTGCCTCGTTGGATTTGATGGATTCAGAATATATACTACTTGATACGGCTTTTTCAACCGAAGCACTTTCATGTTCCGAATCATCCTTCTTTTCATTGATAGTACCAATTGGCAATGCTCCTTTTATCTGAGCCAATTCTTTTTCTATTTGTTTCTGACGGCGAGCGGCAAAATTAGCTTTAAGCTTTTTCTCAATTTCAGCCCACTCCGGATATGATTGCCCCCAATGCTTTTAGATTGTTTCGGCAATGACACACGGGTGTTGCCGAATTTTGCAATTGTGTAGGGGGTGTATAATATGATGTAGTACTAGGTGAAGGCATATGCAGTGTTGTAAGACCATACTTTTGCTCGCCAATTTTATCAATTGGAAAAGATTCATATTCTTGCAAAACTCTAGCTTTTATTGCGGCATAATCAGGAAATAGCCCCTTTTCATGTTGTTCAAGGCAAAGAGCGCTAATTCTCTTATTTTGGGCTAAACTCTTCAATGCAGCCACCACTACCTCATCTTCTACAATGTTGGGCACAACCGCTCCTGTAAAATTTACATTCATTCGGCTATAACCAGGAAGGTGTGAAGCCAAATTATGAGCATCTACAGTTGTGTATGGTGCCGAAGAATTACTAACATGAGGTGTAGCATATGACGGTTGAGAGTAACTGGCCAAATAGGCATTAGTAGCATGGCCAATTCTCTCATTCATCGGCATGGTTGGATTACTATATTGCACATTAGCTGCCGATGAATAAAAGGGTGAAACACTTTCTTGTATGGCATTGGAAATTCTAACTTGGGGTGTTTCAAATTGATTAATGGAACTCATTATGTTGCTCATCGGCATATGAATTTGTGGGGTTGCCGATGCATGGGAGTTGGGATACATATGTTGCATGTTGCTAAATTTATAAGAATTTGAAACATGAAGATTGTTTTGCATCGGCCCTTGCACATAATTTGATGCATGATTGATAAAACTAGGGCTAGCCGATACATTATGCTCATTAGATGATCTAGCAACAACATACGAGGAAGAAGAAGAACAAGGAGAAGGAAAAGTAAAGGTAAAAGATGTAGATAGATTTGATCGATTGCTAAGGAATGTTGTTCAATCGCTAATGATGTGACCTCATTAATCAAATAACAACTCCTTTGTTCACCCCTTAGGTATATAAGTGACATGTTGTTTTGTCGGCTGTTTCAGGTTAATACAATTCTAGCATGAATGATAAACATTTATCATGAAATAAGGAAATAAATAATAACTTTATTATTGCCTCTAGGGCATATTTCCTTCAGTCTCCCACTTGCACTAGAGTCAATAATCTAGATCACATCATAATGTGATTAACATCGATAGTTCACATCATCATGTGATTAACACCCATAGTTCACATCGCTATGTGACCAACACCCAAAGGGTTTACTAGATTCAGTAATCTAGTTCACATCGCTATGTGATTAACACCCAAAGAGTTTACTAGATTCAGTAATCTAGTTCACATCGCTATGTGATTAACACCCAAAGAGTTTACTAGATTCAGTAATCTAGTTCACATCGCTATGTGATTAACACCCAAAGAGTACTAAGGTGTGATCATGTTTTGTTTGTGAGAGAGTCTTAGTCAACGGGTCTTTCACATTCAGATCCGTTATGTATTTTGCAATTTTTCTATGTCTACAATGCTACTTGCAGCTACTCTAGCTAATTGCTCCCACTTTCAATATGTATCTAGATCGAGACTTAGAGTCATCGGATCGGTGTCAAAACTTGCATCGGCGTAACCCTTTACGACGAACCTTTTGTCACTTCCATAATCGAAAACATATCCTTATTCCACTAAGGATAATTTTGACCGCTGTCGATGATCTACTCCTAGATCACTATTGTACTCCTTAGAAGCTTCGGTGCAGGGTATACAATAGATCTGGTACACAGCATGGCATACTTTATAGAACCTATGGCTAAGGCATAGGGAATGACTTTCATTCTCTTTCTATCTTCTGCCGTGGTCGGGTTTTGAGTCTTACTCAATTTCACACCTTGTAACACAGGCAAGAACTCTTTCTTTGGCTTGTTCCATTTTGAACTACTTCAAAATCTTGTCAAGGTATGTACTCATTGAAAAAACTTATCAAGCGTCTTGATCTATCTCTATAGATCTTGATGCTCAATATATAAGCAACTTTACCGAGGTCTTTCTTTGAAAAACTTCTTTCAAACACTCCTTTATGCTTTGCGAGAATAATTCTACATTATTTCCGATCTACAATATGTCATTTACATATACTTATCGAAATCTTGTAGTGCTCCTCACTTTTTAGTAAATACGGAGCTTCACCGTAAATGCATATAAAACTATATCTTTGATCAACTCATCAAGCGTATATTCAACTCGAGATGCTTGCACGGTCCATAGATGGATCGCTGGAGCTTGCACACTTTGTTAGCTCCCTTTGGATCGATAAAACCTTCTGGTTGCATCATATACAACTCTTCCTCCTGAAACCCATTCAGGAATGCAGTTTTTTACATCCATTTGCCAAATTTCATAAATTGTGGCAATTGCTAACATGATTCGGACAGACTTAAGCATCGCTACAGTTGAGAAAATCTCATTGTAGTCAACACCTTGAACTTGTCAAAAACCTTTTTGCGACAAGTCGAGCTTTGTAGATAGTAACACTACTATCAGCGTCCGTCTTCCTCTTGAAGATCCCATGAGGCATGGTTCGCAAGCATCAAGTGATTCATAATCAAGTGATTCCAAAATCCCATCAGCATGGAGTTTCTTCATCGCTTTACCATTATGACTTAAGCGGCGGTGCCACAAATAAGTTGCACTATCATTATTAACTTTGCATCTTTTGGTTTCAATATTATGAATATGTGTATCACTACGATCGAGATCCAATGAACCATTTTCATTGGGTGTGTAACCATATAAGGTTTTATTCATGTAAGCAGAATAACAATTTATTCTATAACTTTAAATGAATAACCGTATCATAATAAACATCATCAAATCATATTCATGCTCAACGCATAAGCACCAAATAACAATTATTTAGGTTCAACACTAATCCCGAAAGTATAGGGAGTGTGCGATGATGATCATATCAATCTTGAAACTACTTTCAACACACATCGTCACTTCACCCTTAACTAGTTTACATTTTGATACGCAACTCCGTTTGAGTTACTACTCTTAGCAACTGAACAAGTATCAAATACTCGGGGGCTACTATAAACACTAGTAAGGCACACATCAATAACATGTATATCAAATATACCTTGTTCACTTTGCCATCCTTCTTATCCACCAAACACTTGGGGTAGTTCGCTTCGATGACCAGTCCCTTTGCGGTAGAAGCACTTAGTCTCGAGGCTTAGGTCCGGACTTGGGCTTCTTCACTTGACGACAACTTGCTTGCCGTTCTTCTTGAAGTTCCTTCTATCCTTTGCCTTTTCTTGAAACTAGTGGTCTTGTTAACCATCAACACTTGATGTTCTTTCTTGATTTCTACCTTCATCGATTTCAACATCACGAAGAGCCGGGAATCATTTTCGTCATCCCTTGCATACTATAGTTCATCACGAAGTTCTACTAACTTGGTGATGGTGACTAGAAAATTCTGTCAATCACTATCTTATACGGAAGATTAACTCCCACTTGATTCAAGCGATTGAAGTACCCAGACAATCGAGCACATGCTTACTAGTTGAGCGATTCTCCTCCATCTTTTAGCTATAGAACTTGTTGGAGACTTCATCTCTCTCTCGGGTATTTGCTTGAAATATTAACTTCATTCTGGAACATCTCATATGGTCCATGATGTTCAAAACATCTTTGAAGTCCCGATTCTAAGCTGTTAAGCATGGTGCACTAAACTATCTAGTAGTCATCATATTGAGCTAGCCAAACGTTCATAACATTTGCATCTGCTCCTGCAATAGAGTCGTCACCTAGCGGTGCATTAAGGACATAATTTCTTACGTTCAGCAATGAGGATAAACCTCCGATCACGGATCGAATCCGCATCATTGCTACTAACATTTTCAACACAATTTTCTCTAGGAACATATCAAAAACAAACATATGAAAGCAACAACGCGAGCTATTGATCTACAACATAATTTGCAAAATACTACCAGGACTAAGTTCATGATAAATTTAAGTTCAATTAATCATATTACTTAAGAACTCCCACTTAGACAGACATCCTCTAGTCATCTAAGTGATCACGTGATCCATATCAACTAAACCATAACCGATCATCACGTGAAATGGAGTAGTTTTCAATGGTGAACATCTTATGTTGATCATATCTACTATATGATTCACGCTCGACCTTCGGTCTCCGTGTTCGAGGCCATATCTGCATATGCTAGGCTCGTCAAGTATAACCGAGTATTCTGCGTGTGCAAAACGGCTTGCACCGTTGTAGATGGACGTGGAGCTTATCACACCGATCATCACGTGGTGTGCAGGCACGACGAACTTTGGCAGCGATGCATACTCGGGAGAACACTTCTTGATAATTTAGTGAGAGATCATCTTATAATGCTACCGTCGATCAAAGCAAGATAAGATGCATAAAAGGATAAACATCACATGCAAATCAATATAAGTGATATGATATGGTCATCATCATCTTGTGCTTCACGATCTCCATCTTGCAGCACCACCATGATCACCATAAATCACCGGTAGCGACACCTTGATCTCCATCGTAGCATCGTTGTCGTCTCGCCAAACTTATGCTACTCGACTATCGCTACGCTTAGTGATAAAGTAAAGCATTACAGAGGCGTTGCATTGCATACAATAGCGACAACCATATGGCTCCTGCCGATTGCCGATAACCGGTTACAAAACATGATCATCTCATACAATCAAATATAGCATCACATCTTGACCATATCACATCACAGCATGCCTGCAAAAACAAGTTAGGCGTCCTCTACTTTGTTGTTGCAAATTTTACGATGGCTGCTACGGGCTTAAGCAAGAACCAGTCTCACCTCGCATCAAAACCACAGCGATACTTCGTCAAATAGACTCCGTTTAACCTTCTCAAGGACGGGCGTAACCACACTCGGTTCAACTAAAGTGAAGAAGACAGGCACCCACGGTCACCTTTAAGCAACGAGTGCTCGTGGCGGTGAAACCAGTCTCGCGTAAGCGTCTGGCGTAATGTCGATGCAGGCGCTTCATCTCCTAATACCGCTGAACAAAAGTATGACATGCTGGTAGGTAGTATGACTTGTATCGCCCACAACTCACTTGTGTTCTACTGTGCAAAACATCAAACCATAGAAAAAACCTGAGGCTCGGATGCCCTTTGTTGGAGTAGCGTAGTAATTTCAAAAATTTTCCTCGCACCGCAAGATCATGGTGATGTATAGCACGAGAGGAGAATGTTGTCCACATACCCTTGTAGACCCGAAGCGGAAGCGATCTAGCGTAGAGGAAGTAGTGGTGCGTTCTCCTCGCGATCCGACCGATCGGCGCCGTTACTCCGGCGCCCCGAGTTCTTGACACCGTACAGCTCGATGGCGTCCCTCGTACTCGATCCAGCCGGTGTCGGGGAGAGTTCCGTCGGCCGGCGGCGTGGTGGCGATCTTGATGTTCACGGCGGCGGGCCGCCTAAGCAGCGACGGTATAACGAGGTGGAATATGGTGGAGGGGCACCGCTACAGCTAAGAGCGATCTCACGATCAACTTGTGTGTTCCAGGTGCCCCCACCTTGCCCGTATATAAAGGAGCCAGGGGGAGGGCGGCGGCCAAGGAGGCGCGCCGAGGGTCCTACTCCCTCACGGGAGTAATTCCCCCAATCCTAGTCCAACTAAGATTCCCGGAGGAAAGAGAGAGAGGGCGGCCCCTTCTCCTAGTCCTAATAGGACTAGGGAAGGGGAGGTAGCCTTGACCAACCTCAGGCTGCCCTCCTCCCTTTCCACCAAGGCCCATCGAGGCCCATTTACCTCCGGGGGTTCGGTAACCTCCGGTACTCCGTAAATTCCGTTTTGCGGAACCATTCCGAACTCCAAACATAGGCTTCAATATATCAATCTTTATGTCTCGACATTCGAGACTCCTCGTCATGTCGTGATCACATCCGGGACTCGAACTCCTTGGTACATCAAAATACATAAACTCATAATAACATCGCCGTAACCTTAAGCGTCGCGGACCCTACGGTTCGAGAACAATGTAGACATGACCTAGAACTATTCACGGTCAATAACCAACAGCGGGACCTGGATGCCCATATTGGTTCCTACATATTCTCTGAAGATCTTTGTCGGTCGGAACCGCATAACAACATCGTTGTTCCTTTGTCATCGGTATGTTACTTGCGAGATTGATCGTCGGTATCAATACCTAGTTCAATCTCGTTACGGCAGAATCTCTTTACTCGTTCCGTAATACATCATCTCACAACTAACTCATTAGTTGTAGTGCTTACAAGGCTTCATTGATGTGCATTACGAGAGGGCCGAGAGATACCTCTCCGACAATCGGAGTGACAAAACCTAATCTCGAAATCACCAACCCAACATATACGCCTTTGGAGACACCGTAGTACTCCTTTATAATCACCCGATTCGTTGTGACGTTTGGTAGCACCAAAGTGTTCCTCCGGTAGCAGGGAGTTGCATAATCTCATAGTTACGGGAACATGTATAAGTCATGGATAAGCGCAGTAGCAACATACTAAGCGATCGTGTGCTAAGCTAAGGGAATGGGTCATGTCAATCGGATCATTCACGCTAATGATGTGACCTCATTAATCAAATAACAACTCCTTTGTTCATGGTTAGGAAACATAACCATCTTTGATTAACAAGCTAGTCTAGTAGAGGCATACTAGTGACATGTTGTTTTGTCTATGCATTCACACATGTATCATGTTTCCGGTTAATACAATTCTAGCATGAATGATAAACATTTATCATGAAATAAGGAAATAAATAATAACTTTATTATTGCCTCTAGGGCATATTTCCTTCAACTCTTTTTATCCATGACATATACATGTTCCTACAACTATGAGATTATACAACTCCGTTTACGGAGGAACACTTTAGGTGCTACCAAGCGTCACACAATGCTTAAGCTGGGTGATTCTAAAGAAACAGAGTGTGATGTAAAACGAATGTTAATTGGCATCGGAGTAGGTTTTTTGTCACTCGATTATCGGAGGTATCTCTGGGCCCTCTCTATACACATCATAAAGCCTTGCATACATTACAGCCTAATGAGTTAAAGTGAGACGATATGAATACGATGTGCGATGAACTGATCAAAGTTTCAAAACTCTGATGAACAAGTTTGAGTTCGATAGAAAAAATTCCGAGAATCCAGATGAGATCGAGAGACATAACAGAAAATCTCAGAAATAGTCAGGCGTAAAGATCGATATATTGGGCGACTATCTGTCGGAGTTCGGAAGGTTCAAGTCATTGAATATTTTTTAGTCTGGAAGAGATCTGAGAATTAAGTATTAGGCCTCATTGGGCCATACGGGAAAAAGGAGAAAGGGCCAAAAGGTGGCGCGCCCCTACTTGCTCTAGTCCAGGGTGGACTAGGGAAGGGCGCCCCTCCTTCCTTCTCCTTCTCTCTTCCCTTTCCTTCTCTCCTACTCCCCCATGGAAGGACTCCTAGTTGGACTAGGTCCTACTCGGTGGGAGTAGGACTCCCCTAAGCTGGCGCCCAAACCTAGGCCGGCCTCCTCCCTCCTTGCTCCTTTATATCACGAGGGCAGGGGCACCCCATAGACACACAAGATTGATCTGCGGATCGTTCCTGCGCCGTGTCTGCGTGCCCCTACCACCATATTCCACCTCGGTCATATCGTCATGAAGCTTAGGCGGCTTCTGCGCCGATAGAACATCAAGATCGTCCTGCGCCGTGCGTCTTTCTGTGGACTCTCCCTCGACTCTCTTTGGATTGGAGCCGAATGTGAATTGGGTATTCATATTACCTTTGTAGATTGCAAGCCCTAGATGACGATCTCTTCGTAGCAAGAACGGGCCGGAGACCGTTCAAAGCTTCGTCCCCAGCGGAGTCGCCAAAAAGTGTGTTCGCACATGAACACGTCACCATGTACCTCCAACGCCGAGGGTGATCCACCGCAGCTCACGTCGAAGGAGACCCGCCGGAAGCGCGGTACGCAAGACAATCCAGTGGGTGCTTTTGCAGACCCGAAACCCCACACGCCCGGGAGGGACCCCGTCAGGGCGCGCGGCGGCTATGGGCTACCCTAGGTCGGCCTGACCGCCCCTAGGGCCTCGAGGTTCGCCGCCCTGCAATGAATAAGAACAAACGAAGAACGAGGAAGAAGAAGAACAAGGGAGAAGGAAAAGTAAAGGTAAAAGATGTAGATAGATTTGATCGATTGTGTGTTGTTCAATCGGCCGTCACCCCTTAGGTATATAAGAGGCGGCTGGAATTCCCGTGCAAGGAAAAGGCTTGGATTCACGTCCAAAATCCTAGTCAAATTCGGATTGGTTTTGTCCAAACTTTCCAAAACTGTTCGGTTTAAACTGGCTGCACCTTGCGGGTCTTTTTTATGGAGGTAAACGATCTAGGTGGAAACGAGCCCAAAAGCAATCTTGACCGTTTCGACGAGACGAACAACTTTTCTGTTGAACGCTTTTTGATCAGAGGTCATCTTGAGGGTCAAATCGGTCGCGCAAAACAGGGTATCCCTCGTGCTACCCATCAGACAGGGTGTCTGGTGGGGCGCGCCAGTTTTTGCCTCCTAACAGGGCTGTATTCCGATGGCTCTAACTTTTTCATACGAACTCAGATTGGAATGTTTTTTATATCAAAATCAATCGTTTCGACGAGACGAAGACAATCCGTGTAGATAATGTTTCCATTTGAGGTCGTCTTGGGGGCTTAATCAGCCAAACTGTACTCTGAATATAAGATCTTAGTACTTTGAGCATAGTTTCGGCCTTCGAGATGAAATCGGACTGCGATGACCCAAACTTCAAAGATGTTCATATCGACAATACGGAACTCTTTCATGAAGATCACTTCTTCATTTGAGACCATCTTAAATAAGTTATTGACCGTGCCAAAATCTGGTGTCAACAGGAGAGCTCAGCCAGAGTTGAAGGAGGCCAGCAGGAGCCGAGGGAGTTGGCCGAGCTCCGTCGGAGATGGGGCCGACGGTGCACGCGCCATAGGAGGCGAGCTATGGGGAGTAGGGATTAGGCGTGGGTGGTGGAGCTGCTCGCCGGTTGCCTCCACGCCCGAAGACGGCAGCCATGGCCGCGCAGAAGGGGGCAGCGTGGGCAGCAGCGAGGCCGGCGCCCTTGGCCGCGCGAAGGAGGAAGTGTTGGCCTTTGTTTTTTCACTGGTGGATGAGATTAGCTGCACCAGGAGCCGGCCTTTGTTTTTTCTGGTCGCCGTGGAGGAGGTCAAGGAGCGGCGGCGTGGGCAGCAGGGTGGCTGGCGGCCATGACTTGTGTTGGCGCAGGCGCGGCTTCGGGGAGGGAGGAGAAGAAGGAAGTCGGGAAGGAGAAGAGTAGGAGGAAGAGACACCGATGTGCGGGGCCCACATGTTAGGTAACGGTCAAACAGACGGTTTGTTTAGGTGTGGGGCCAATCTATCATAATCACGATCAATTGCAAAGCACTCGGTGATTTGGGTTTTTTGAGACAGCCGACGCCGATTCTGGTAGTTATCAGTCACAAACAAATTTGTGGTAGTTTTTTGGAACCCTAACACGAATTGTGGTAGTTTTATACTATTCACTCTCTGCAAGCACTGAGTTGTATGCGTACCTGCTCCTTTCGGTTGTGTTCTCTACTATGGTGGATGCATCACATGCAATAACAAGTTCCTGCAAGTTTAGGGCGAAGGCCTCGCAACATGCTACACATTCCAGGGTAGCCAGATAAGTGCAGCTGTCAAGGACTCGTGCTGATGACCAAAGTACCTCCCCAACTGCACGCGAGTGAAACAGATGTTGTCACGTGTGTGTTCTGCTGTCGGTGGTCAATCCTCTCTCTCTCTCTCTCTCTCTCTCTCTCTCTCTCTCTCTCTCTCTCTCTCTCTCTCTCTCTCTCTCTCTCTCTTATTGGGCATGTCTAAAGTTTCCCAAAGAAATACAAAACACTTAAGCACGTCTCTCGCTCGTGGAGCAGCTAGCACGACAATTAGATCCTCTACAAGGGCCAAGGCCTTGAAACATGCTAGGCATTCCAAGGTAGCCGAATCAATGCAGTTCTCAAGGACTTGGTGTGGATGGCCCAAGGTACCCTCCCGCGTCGTCTCAACAAATGATGGCTGTTGCCGCCTTGTGGTGTTGTTCTTGTGAAGTTCGACACTTGAATGTTTGTTCCCTTTTCTTCATGGTGCCAATCTGAAGTAAGGCGCGGTCACCCGAGAGGCCAACACTAATGATGTCCACCGAAGTTTCTGTGTTGAGGCCCAAGGTCTGAGAATTCTATCGCCTTACAAAGACTATTGTGATGTCAACTCCTCATGTAGGAAGTCCCGCGTATGAGTGTTACCATGTCGTGAAACCCAGGTTGAACACCTTGACCTTGATGGGCATGAAGCCATCCCAATTCAGGTCATACAAGGGGAGCTCATGGCCAATGAGTTTGATCATGCGGTACATCGCACTCGCCTTGAACTGAAGACACCTGGCCGGTCTGAGATGATCGTGCACCTATTCTTCGAGCGCCCCCATTTGCATCCGATATGGGCGTGCATCCTCGGCCGCCACAGTATGCCCGTCGATTGTTGTGTTGAAAATGTTTGGCGCGCCTTCACTCCCTGTCACCCCTCCTGGAGCCGTCCGCTTCTTAGCACGGCGATGTGTTGTGTCTTTGGGTTGTCTGGAAGACCCGGAACCGGATGGTGTTCGATAACATCCAGACCTCGGATCTTGACTTACGGCATTCAATCCAGGAGCACCTCCGACTGTGGGTGGTTAGACCCTCTACGTCAAGTTGTCGTCCATAATTTGCAACTCACCCCTGAAGTCAACCATTGGATCTTTAGACATGAACACTCTCGAAGATCTTTCGGTGACCATTGCCATCGTGGAGCCGTAGGAGGTCACTGTAGCACAATGTGCAATCACCCTGCTCGGTCGCCCGGACTTGAATCACCACCACCAAGTCGTGGATCATAGCGTCGTCGGCCGGTCACCGCCCACATGGAAGTCCAGCACCTCGCCGCGTGGTCCAACTCCTAGCAGAGAGCCCGACGCACGCCCCATCCCAGCCAGACGACACACTCGTCGGTTGCCTTCACTAGTCGCAAGGAGAAGCCGAAGGTCCATGGATGGCTTGGTGCGGACGGACACGTGTGGTTGTTGATCCAGATTTTTCGAACCTTGGGTCTAGCGCGAGATCCATCGCTGTGTACCACATCCATTGTTCAGCGAAGTAGATCCGCGCCCGCTCCACAAGTGAGCCACCCTGAGCCCGCATGCACCGGCAGCCCGCCCCATCCTGATGCAGCACCACCGGGAGCAGTCGAGACGCCTCGCGGTCACCATCCTCGGATGCGGGGCGGGATTTCCGGCCATCCTACTGAAGCAACGGCGAGGGGAGGAGATGGGAGGAGGGGAGGTGGCGGCGGCTGCGCGCTTCACCGACCGACCCGCCCGCGAAGTAACGGCGGGCTATGTTGTCGGTTTGGTGTTTTTCACCCCATGTCCCGCACGAAATGAGCATAAGTTACATCCATACATGCTAGGTGGAGGGGTAAAAGTGGGATTATCTTGGATTACACCAAACACGCCTTTCATTGTGGAATTTTAGTAAAAAAAATACACCATAGAAAAAGTAATGGAGGGAGTATTGTACAACCCAAAAACTAACATACCTGAAGTTGTAATTGACTACTAAATACAAATGGAATGGAAATTAAGGGGAAGACACACAGTTCCAATCCTGTAGGAAATACCATTTTATTTGCTCCCTTTTCACTAGTGATTTACCCTTACAAGACACACTGGATGTCATCCCATATGAAATTGTAGAATTTAGACCTATGATTGACCATAACGAGTCCAGACTTCTTGTAACGCACTACCTCCACACCAGACATCACAACACCCATTTCAGTCATGTCTCCAGTGCGTTCGTCGAAACCAAACTCAAAGACTTTGCTGATACAAAACCTCCCAGCTCCCAAATAGACGAAGCTGCAATCTAGCATCGCCCAGTCCTCAGGCAGATCAAGGTGCGGCCAACTGTGCACCAAAGGTGGACCCCTTTTCGAGATAAGACCGGAGGAGATATCCATTGCACAAAAGTGGTGTTCATCAGTGTCAATGCCAAACAAGAGGTTGTCGAGCTCTGGTACATGCACGGCACGACTGTAGAATGGCAGTTTCCACGGGCCGGCCTTAAACCACTTGCGACTGGCCGTGTTGAAGCAGTAGGTGCCGACGCTTTTTTGTCCAGAGGAGATGACAAGGATGGAGTCACCTTCCATGTCAATCAGCGCATGGCAAAGGACAGGGCACTCGTCAGCGGGTGGTGGCGGTAGCGGGTGCCAGTGCCAGCCTTTCAACCTCCCGCCACTGCAAGGGTCGCTGTACATGAGTGCCTCGAAGTTGCAGGGATTGCAGCTGGCTGGGTACCTTCCCATGACGTAGAAGACATGGGCACGCTCGGGGTCGTCGGCTTCGGCATCAGTGGCGGAGAAGCCGATGGGCATGCTCCCCTTGGGACTGTTGAGGCATGGAATCGGCTGGAGGGAGCCGGCGTCCATGTCGTATAGGACGGTGTGCCCCTCGGCGTCCACGCAGAGGATCTTGCTAGCGCCGCCGCCGCTTCGTTCATGGAAGGGCAGGAAATCTATCCTTTCCTCGTCTGAGATGGACCGTTGGAGTCTGAGCCTGGGCGGAGGAAACCGTGTGATGGTCTCCATCCATGGTGGCGCCACGGCCGATGGTGGCCAGTCCGTGAGATTGACCTTGGATTTTGCTGCTGCCCGTGCTTCCGCCGTGGATCCGTAGAAGAGCTGTTCCTCGGGCTTGATGCGACTCACCGTATACAAGCTTCCACTGCGATACCTCTGCATCACGACGTTCAAGAACTGCCGCGCCTTCATCACTCACCACTCCTTCCTACAAAAGAGAGATCATGAATTAGATGATGAATGATGCCCCAGAGACCCAGCACTTCAACGAAAACAAACAAGATCGACCAGGGCAAGAGAAATAAGGAGTAATTAATACCTGCGGCAGAGGTGGCGGTCGCAGCGGGGACGACGGCGGCGGCTGCGGCGGCGGCTAGGATCGGATGGAAGTGGAACAGAGATCAGGTGACACGCTGCAACTTGCCCCTTTTCTCTGACGTCCATTGAAGATCTGACGGAGGGGATTGGCCCCAGGGGAAGACAGCCAACACGTAGTCAGTTTACCAAAAAAAAAAAGAACTCTTCATATTTAGATTCCCAAAAATAAAAATATAAAAATAATAACTAAACCTATTATGCAGGAACATAATTAAAAGCAAAAGACTGAATAATTCGTTGGCACTTGTAATTAAAATTCAAAAACATTTAGTGAAGAAGGTCTTTAGCACTTGGCATAAAAATTGAGAATGAGTGGAACATAGATGCACTAACCATTTACACGGCAATAACGATTACAAAGCACCAAGAAATTATGCAATTTGGCATCCTTCAAATTGGAGAGCTTGCTACTGAATTCAGAACCGAGCGGTGCGACAGATAATCGAAAAGGAATCCACTGCACTGCTGAGTCTCCTTCCTCTATCTCGACATTGCCGGTCCTCCACGGCGGTCTTGCGGCCTTTACTCTCTTGCTCCCCAACGGCGGCCCCTCCTCCATAGCAGCGCAACTCGCCTTCCTCTCCTCCATGGCAGGGCATCCCCGTCCTCTTCCCCCTCCTCCGCTATGTTGCTCGCCCTCAACCCTCTCCTCGGCGGCATGACATGGGAGAAAACGAGCTCGCTAAGCCCGCTCGGAGCGTTGCCATGTGTTTTTTGATAAGAAATTTGCTGCTGAAAACTGCAAAGTGTGGGTTGTTGTACCCTTGGTCCAATCCTTTTGGTTGGATATATGATGGACGTCAGATAGAGGGGCCCAAGTTGCAGCATGACTTGCTAGAGGCAATTCTCCAGGTGTCTTATCATTTCCTTCTTCATTTTTTTAGAATCATATGGTCTCTTTATTGCTCTATAATAAGGGGTACAATAGAAGGATCCCATGGCTGAAGAAGCTAGAGATAGCGACCATGATCGAGGGAGAGAACACTCTTCACAAGATTATGCGCCTCGTAGTTAGACGATTCACCCTCGTGAATAAACATTACTAAAATGAAGGAACTTGCTCGTTCCTTGATCTCCGTAAGCACTGAGCTATATGCGAACCTGCTTCATTGATGTTCTCTACTACAGTGGATGCATCACATGTGATAACAAGTTCCTGCAAGTTTAGATCCTCTAAGAGGGCCAAGGCCTTGCAACATGCTACACATTCCAAGGTAGCTAGCCGAATAAGTGCACTTGTCAAGGACCCGTGCTGATGACCGAAGCTACCTTCCGGAGTCGTACTTCTCGGCCCTTGGGTGTTGATCTTGTGAAATTCGATACACAATTCTTGGTTCCCTCGTCCTCATGGCGCCAATCTGAAGCAAGGCACGGTTACCGAGGGGGCAACACTAATGATGGCCACTAAAGTTTCTGACCTGCGGCCCAAGGACGTAGACTTCTATGGCCTCATGAAGACTAGTGTGATGTGCTGGAGCTAGTGATACGCTGGAGCCTGGAGGCCTAGGATGTTTGTGTTGTGTGAAACATGTCTGATGAGTTTTCATATTTAACTCTTTTTCCTGTGCGTGATGTTAAAATGTTGAACAATGATGTTATTTTATATCGATTTCAGTGTATATGCATAAGTTTGTTGTTTCTATGAATTTCAGTAGGGCTCGTTACCAAATTGAAGAAATTGTTGGGGAATGTAGTAATTTCAAAAAATTCCTACGCACACGCAAGATCATGGTGATGCATAGCAACGAGAGGGGAGAGTGTTGTCCATGTACCCTCGTAGACCGTAAGCGGAAGCATTATGACAATGTGGTTGATGTAGTCGTACGTCTTCACGATCCGACCGATCCAAGCACCGAGCACCTCCGAGTTCAGCACACATTCAGCTCGATGACGATCCCCGGACTCCGATCCTGCAGGGTGTCGGGGATGAGTTCCGTCAGCACGATGGCATGGTGACGATGATGATGTTCTACCGACGCAGGGCTTCGCCTAAGCACCGCAACGATATGACCGAGGTGGAATATGGTGGAAGGGGGCACCGCACACGGCTAAGGAACAATCACGATGATCAACTTGTGTGTCTAGAGGTGCCCCCTGCCCCGTATATAAAGGAGGGAGGGGGAGGTGCGGCCGGCCCCCTAGGGGTGCGCCTGGAGGAGTCCTACTCCCACCGGGAGTAGGACTCCCCCTCTTGCCTTGGTGGAGAAGGAAAGGGGGAGGGGAAAGAGGAAAGGGGGGCGCCGCCCCCCCTTTCCTTGTCCTATTTGGACTAGGGGGGAGGGGGGGCGCGGCCTGCCCTGGCCGGCCCTCCTCTTCTCCCTCATGGCCCACTAAGGCCCATTAACCCCCGGGAGGGTTCCGGTAAACCCCCGGTGCTCCAGTAAAATCCCGATTTCACCCGGAACTATTCCGATATCCAAATATAGGCTTCCAATATATCAATCTTTATGTCTCGACCATTTCGAGACTCCTCGTCATGTCCGTGATAACATCCGGGACTCCGAACAATCTTCGGTACATCAAAACTTATAAACTCGTAATAAAACTGTCATCGTAACGTTAAGCGTGCGGACCCTACGGGTTCGAGAACTATGTAGACATGACCTAGAACTATTCTCGGTCAATAACCAATAGCGGAATCTGGATGCTCATATTGGCTCCTACATATTCTACGAAGATATTTGTCGGTCAAACCGCATAACAACATACGTTGTTCCCTTTGTCATCGGTATGTTATTTGCCCGAGATTCGATCGTCGGTATCCAATACCTAGTTCAATCTCGTTACCGGAAAGTCTCTTTACTCGTTATGTAATGCATCATTCCATAACTAACTCATTAGCTACATTGCTTGCAAAGCTTATAGTGATGTGCATTACCGAGAGGGCCTAGAGATACCTCTCCGACAATCGGAGTGACAAAACCTAATCTCGAAATACGCCAACCCAACATGTACCTTCGGAGACACCTATAGAGCTCCTTTATAGTCACCCAGTTACATTATGACATTTGGTAGCACACAAAGTGTTCCTCCGGTAAACGGGAGCTGCATAATCTCATAGTTACAGGAACATGTATAAGTCATGAAGAAAGCAATAGCAACATACTAAACGATCAAGTGCTAGGCTAACGGAATGGTTCATGTCAATCACATCATTCTCCTAATGATGTGATCTCGTTAATCAAATGACAACACATGTCTATGGTTAGGAAACATAACCATCTTTGATTAATGAGCTAGTCAAGTAGAGGCATACTAGTGACGTTATGTTTGTCTATGTATTCACACATGTATCATGTTTCCAGTTAATACAATTCTAGCATGAATAATAAACATTTATCATGATATGAGGAAATAAATAATAACTTTATTATTGCCTCTAGGGCATATTTCCTTCAGTCTCCCACTTGCACTAGAGTCAATAATCTGGATTACACAGTAATGATTCTAACACCCATGGAGTCTTGGTGCTGATCATGTTTTGCTCGTGGAAGAGGCTTAGTCAACGGGTCTGCAACATTCAGATCCGTATGTATCTTGCAAATCTCTGTCTCCCACCTAGACTTGGTCCCGGATGGAATTGAAGCGTCTCTTGATGTGCTTGGTCCTCTTGTGAAATCTGGATTCCTTTGCCAAGGCAATTGCACCAGTATTGTCACAGAAGATATTCATTGGTCCCGATGCACTAGGTATGACACCTAGATCGGAAATGAATTCCTTCATCCAGACTCCTTCATTTGCTGCTTCCGAAGCAGCTATGTACTCCGCTTCGCATGTAGATCCCGCCACGACGCTTTGTTTAGAACTGCACCAACTTACAGCTCCACCGTTTAATAAAAACACGTATCCGGTTTGCGATTTAGAATCGTCCGGATCAGTGTCAAAGCTTGCATTGACGTAACCATTTACGACTAGCTCTTTGTCACCTCCATATACGAGAAACATATAATTAGTCCTTTTCAGGTATTTCTGGATGTTCTTGATCGCTGTCCAGTGATCCACTCCTGGATTACTTTGGTACCTCCCTGCTAAGCTTATTGCTAAGCATACGTCAGGTCTGGTACACAACATTGCATACATGATAGAGCCTATGGCTGAAGCATAGGGAACATCTTTCATTTCTCTCTATCTTCTGCTGTGGTTGGGCATTGAGTCTGACTCAACTTCACACCTTGTAGTACAGGCAAGAACCCTTTCTTTGCCTGATCCATTTTGAAATTTTTCAAAACTTTATCAAGGTATGTGCTTTGTGAAAGTCCTATTAAGCGTCTTGATCTATCTCTATAAATCTTGATGCCCAATATATAAGCAGCTTCACCGAGGTCTTTCATAGAAAAACTTTTATTCAAGTATCCCTTCATGCTATCCAGAAATTCTATATCATTTCCAATTAATAATATGTCATCTACATATAATATCAGAAATGCTACAGAGCTCCCACTCACTTTCTTGTAAATACAGACTTCTCCAAAAGTCTGTATAAAACCATATGCTTTGATCACACTATCAAAGCGTTTATTCCAACTCCGAGATGCTTGCACCAGTCCACAAATGGATCGCTGGAGCTTGCACACTTTGTTAGCACCTTTTGGATCAACAAAACCTTCTGGTTGCATCATATACAACTCTTCTTCCAAAAATCCATTCAAGAATGCAGTTTTGACATCCATTTGCCAAATTCCATAATCATAAAATGCAGCAATTGCTAACATGATTCGGACAGACTTAAGCATCGCTATGGGTGAGAAAGTCTCATCGTAGTCAACCCCTTGAACTTGTCGAAAACCTTTCGCAACAAGTCGAGCTTTATAGACAGTTACATTACCATCAGCGTCCGTCTTCTTCTTAAAGATCCATTTATTCTCAATGGCTTGCCGATCATCGAGCAAGTCAACCAAAGTCCATACTTTGTTCTCATACATGGATCCCATCTCAGATTTCATGGCTTCTAGCCATTTTGTGGAATCTGGCCTCATCATCGCTCCCTCATAGTTCGTAGGTTCATCATGGTCAAGTAACATGACTTCCAGAATAGGATTACCGTACCACTCTGGTGCGGATCTTACTCTGGTAGACCTACAAGGTTCAGTAGAAACTTGATCTGAAGTTTCATGATCAATATCATTAGCTTCCTCACTAATTGGTGTAGTTGTCACAGGAACCGGTTCTTGTGATGGACTACTTTCCAATAAGGGAGCACGTACAGTTACCTCATCAAGTTCTACTTTCCTCCCACTCACTTCTTTCGAGAGATACTCCTTCTCTAGAAAGGATCCGAATTTAGCAACAAAAATCTTGCCCTCAGATCTGTGATAGAAGGTGTACCCAACAGTCTCTTTTGGGTATCCTATGAAGACACATTTCTCCGATTTGGGTTCGAGCTCATCTGGTTGAAGTTTCTTCACATAAGCATCGCAATCCCAAACTTTAAGAAATGAAAACTTTGGTTTCTTGCCAAACCATAGTTCATGAGGCGTCATCTCAACGAATTTTGATGGTGCCCTATTTAACGTGAGTGCGGCCGTCTCTAAAGCATAACCCCAAAACGATAGCGGTAAATCAGTAAGAGACATCATAGATCGCACCATATCTAGTAAAGTACGATTACGACGTTCAGACACACCATTTCGTTGTGGTGTTCCGGGTGGCGTGAGTTGCGAAACTATTCCGCATTGTTTCAAATGTAAACCATACTCGTAACTCAAATATTCTCCTCCACGATCAGATCGTGGAAATTTTATTTTCTTGTTACGATGATTTTCCACTTCACTCTGAAATTCTTTGAACTTTTCAAATGTTTCAGACTTGTGTTTCATTAAGTAGATATACCCATATCTGCTCAAATCATCTGTGAAGGTGAGAAAATAACGATACCCGCCGCGAGCCTCAATATTCATTGGACCACAAACATCAGTATGTATGATTTCCAACAATCAGTTGCTCGCTCCATAGTTCCGGAGAACGGTGTTTTAGTCATCTTGTCCATGAGACACGGTTCGGAAGTACCAAGTGATTCATAATCAAGTGATTCCAAAAGTCCATCAGTATGGAGTTTCTTCATGCACTTTATACCGATATGACCTAAACGGCAGTGCCACAAATAAGTTGCACTATCATTATCAACTCTGCATCTTTTGGCTTCAACACTATGAATATGTGTATCGCTACTATCTATATTCAATAAAAAAGACCACTCTTCAAGGGTGCATGACCATAAAAGATATTACTCATATAAATAGAACAACCATTATTCTCTGATTTAAATGAATAACCGTCTCGCATCAAACAAGATCCAGATATAATGTTCATGCTCAACGTTGGCACCAAATAACAATTATTTAGGTCTAAAACTAATCCCGATGGTAGATGTAGAGGTAGCGTGCCGACCGCGATCACATCGACTTTGGAACCATTTCCCACGCGCATCGTCACCTCGTCCTTAGCCAATCTTCGCTTAATCAGTAGTCCCTGTTTGAGTTGCAAATATTAGCAATGAACCAGATCAAATACCTGTGTACTCTGCGAGCATTAGTAAGGTACACATCAATAACATGTATATCACATATACCTTTGTTCACTTTGCCATCCTTCTTATCCGCCAAATACTTGGGGCAGTTCCGCTTCCAGTGTCCAGTCTGCTTGCAGTAGAAGCACTCAGTCTCAGGCTTAGGTCCAAACTTGGGTTTCTTCTCTTGATTACCAACTTGTTTGCTGTTCTTCTTGAAGTTCCCCTTCTTCTTCCCTTTGCCCTTTTTCTTGAAACTGGTGGTCTTGTTGACCATCAACACTTGATGCTCCTTCTTGATTTCTACCTCCGCGGCTTTTAGCATTGCGAATAGCTCGGGAATAGTCTTGTCCATCCCTTTCATATTATAGTTCATCACGAAGCTCTTGTAGCTTGGTGGCAGTGATTGAAGAATTCTGTCAATGACACTATCATCAGCAAGATTAACTCCTAGTAGAATCAAGTGATTATTATGCCCAGACATTTTGAGTATGTGTTCACTGACAGAACTATTCTCCTCCATCTTGCAGCTATAGAACTTATTGGAGACTTCATATCTCTCAATCCGGGCATTTGCTTGAAATATTAACTTCAACTCCTGGAACATCTCATATGATCCATGACGTTCAAAACGTCGTTGAAGACCCGGTTCTAAGCCATAAAGCATGGCACACTGAACTATCGAGTAGTCATCAGCTTTGATCTGCCAGACGTTCTTAACGTCGTCAATTGCATCAGCAACAGGCCTGGCACCGAGCGGTGCTTCCAGGACGTAATTCTTCTGTGCAGCAATGAGGATAATCCTCAGGTTACGGACCCAGTCCGTGTAATTGCTACCATCATCTTTCAACTTTGCTTTCTCAAGAAACGCATTAAAATTCAACGGAACAACATCACGAGCCATCTATCTACAACAAACATAAACAAGCAAAATACTATCAGGTACTAAGTTCATGATAAACTTAAGTTCAATTAATCATATTACTTAAGAACTCCCACTTAGACAGACATCTCTCTAGTTATCTAAGTGATCACGTGATCCAAATCAACTAAACCATGTCCGATCATCACGTGAGATGGAGTAGTTTCAATGGTGAACATCACTATGTTGATCATATCTACTATATGATTCATGTTCGACCTTTTGGTCTCCGTGTTCTGAGGCCATATCTGTTATATGCTAGGCTCGTCAAGTTTAACCTGAGTATTCCGCGTGTGCAACTGTTTTGCACCCATTGTATTTGAATGTAGTGCCTATCACACCCGATCATCACGTGGTGTCTCAGTACGAAGAACTTTCGCAATGGTGCATACTCAGGGAGAACACTTCTTGATAATTTTAGTGAGAGATCAGGTTAAAATGCTACCGTCAATCAAAGCAAGATAAGATGCATAAAGGATAAACATCACATGCAATCAATATAAGTGATATGATATGGCCATCATCATCTTGTGCTTGTGATCTCCATCTCCGAAGCACCGTCGTGCTCACCATCGTCACCGGCGCGACACCTTGATCTCCATCGTAACATCATTGTCGTTATGCCATCTATTGCTTCTACGACTATCGCTACCGCTTAGTGATAAAGTAAAGCAATTACAGGGCGTTTGCATTTCATACAATAAAGCGACAACCATATGGCTCCTGCCAGTTGCCGATAACTTCGGTTACAAAACATGATCATCTCATACAATAAAATATAGCATCACGTCTTGACCATATCACATCACAACATGCCGTGCAAAAACAAGTTAGACGTCCTCTACTTTGTTGTTGCAAATTTTACGTGGCTGCTACGGGCTTAGCAAGAACCGTTCTTACCTACGCATCAAAACCACAATTATAGTTCGTCAAGTTAGTGCTGTTTTAACCTTCGCAAGGACCGGGCGTAGCCACACTCGGTTCAACTAAAGTTGGAGAAACAGACACCCGCTAGTCACTTGTGTGCAAAGCACGGCAGTAAAACCAGTCTCGCGTAAGCGTACGCGTAATGTCAGTCCGGGCCGCTTCATCCAACAATACCGCTGAACCAAAGTATGATATGCTGGTAAGCAGTATGACTTGTATCGCCCACAACTCACTTGTGTTCTACTCGTGCATATAACATCAACGCATAAAATCTAGGCTCGGATGCCACTGTTGGGGAATGTAGTAATTTCAAAAAAATTCCTACGCACACGCAAGATCATGGTGATGCATAGCAACGAGAGGGGAGAGTGTTGTCCACGTACCCTCGTAGACCGTAAGCGGAAGCGTTATGACAACACGGTTGATGTAGTCGTACGGCTTCACGATCTGACCGATCCAAGCACAGAACGTACGGCACCTCCGAGTTCAGCACACGTTCAGCTCGATGACGATCCCCGGACTCCGATCCAGCAGGGTGTCGGGGATGAGTTCCGTCAGCACGACGGCGTGGTGACAATGATGATGTTCTACCTGTTGGGGAACGTAGTAATTTCAAAAAAATTCCTACGCACACGCAAGATCATGGTGATGGCATAGCAACGAGAGGGGAGAGTATTTTCTACGTACCCTCGTAGACCGTAAGCGGAAACATTATGACAACGCGATTGATGTAGTCGTACGTCTTCACGATCCGACCGATCCAAGCACCGAACGTACGGCACCTCCGAGTTCAGCACACGTTCAGCTCGATGACGATCCCCGGGCTCCGATCCCGCAAAGCTTCGGGGATGAGTTCCGTCATCACGACGGCGTGCTAACGATGATGATGTTCTACCGGTGCAGGGCTTCGCCTAAACTCCGCGACGATATGACCGAGGTGGAATATGGTGGAGGGGGGCACCGCACACGGCTAAGGAACGATCCTTAGATCAACTTGTGTGTCCTAGGGTGCCCCCCCCCCGCCCGTATATAAAGGAGCCAGGGGGGAGGAGGCGTCCGGCCAAGGAGGGCGCGCCAAGGGGGAGTCCTACTCCCACCGGGAGTAGGACTCCCTTCTTTCCTAGTTGGAGTAGGAGAAGGGGGAAGGAGGAGGAAGTGGGGAAGGAAGGGGGGCGCCGCCCCCCTCTCCTTGTCCTATTCGGACTAGGGAGGGCAGGGGGCGCGGCCCACCTCTTGCCTCCTCTCCTCTTCTCCCTTATGGCCCATGAAGACCCAATAACCCCCGGGAGGGTTCCGGTAACCCCCCGGTACTCCGGTAAAATGCCGATTTCACCCGGAACATTTCCGATGTCCAAACATAGGCTTCCAATATATCAATCTTTATGTCTCGATCATTTCGAGACTCCTCGTCATGTCCGTGATCACATCTGGGACTCCGAACAAACTTCGGTACATCAAAGCGTGCGGACCCTACGGGTTCGAGAACTATGTAGACATGACCTAGAACTATTCTCGGTCAATAACCAATAGCGGAACCTGGATGCCCATATTGGTTCCTACATATTCTACGAAGATCTTTCTCAGTCAAACCGCATAACAACATACGTTGTTCCCTTTGCCATCGATATGTTACTTGCCCGAGATTCGATCGTCGGTATCCAATACCTAGTTCAATCTCGTTACCGGCAAGTCTCTTTACCCGTTACGTAATGCATCATTCAGTAACTAACTCATTAGCTACATTGCTTGCAAGGCTTATAGTGATGTGCATTACCGAGAGGGCCCAGAGATACCTCTCCGACAATCGGAGTGACAAAACCTAATCTCGAAATACGCCAACTCAACATGTACCTTTGGAGACACCTGTAGTACTCCTTTATAATCACCCGGTTACGTTGTGACATTTGGTAGCACCCAAAGTGTTCCTCCGGTAAACGGGAGTTGCATAATCTCATAGTTACAGGAACATGTATAAGTCATGAAGAAAGCAATAGCAATATACTAAACGATGAAGTGCTAGGCTAACGGAATGGGTCATGTCAATCACATCATTCTCCTAATGATGTGATCCCATTAATCAAATGACAACACATGTCTATGGTTAGGAAACATAACCATCTTTGATTAATAAGCAAGTCAAGTAGAGGCATACTAGCGACGTTGTGTTTGTCTATGTATTCACACATGTATTATGTTTCCAGTTAATACAATTCTAGCATGAATAATAAACATTTATCATGATATGAGGAAATAAATAATAACTTTATTATTGCCTCTAGGGCATATTTCCTTCACTACCGACGCAGGGCTTTGCCTAAGCACCGCAACGATATGACCGAGGTGGAATATGCTGGAAGGGGGCACCGCACACGGCTAAGGAACGATCACGATGATCAACTTGTGTGTCTAGAGGTGCCCCCTGCCCCCGTATATAAAGGAGGGAGGGGGAGGTGCGGCCGGCCCCCTAGGGGTGCACCTGGAGGAGTCCGACTCCCACCGGGAGTAGGACTCCCCCCTCTTGCCTTAGTGGAGAAGGAAAGGGGGGAGGGGAAAGAGGAAAGGGGGGCGCCGCCCCCCCTTTCCATGTCCTATTCGAACTAGAGGGGGAGGGGGCGCGCGGCCTGCCCTGGCCGGCCCTCCTCTTCTCCCTCATGGCCCACTAAGGCCCATTAACCCCCGGGAGGGTTTCGGTAACCCCCCGGTGCTCCGGTAAAATCCCGATTTCACCCGGAACTATTCCGATATCCAAATATAGGCTTCCAATATATCAATCTTTATGTGTCGACCATTTCAAGACTCCTCGTCATGTCCGTGATCACATCTGGGACTCTGAACAATCTTCGGTACATCAAAACTTATAAACTCATAATAAAACTGTCATCGTAACGTTAAGCGTGCGGACCCTACGGGTTCGAGAACTATGTAGACATGACCTAGAACTATTCTCGGTCAATAACCAATAGCGGAACCTGGATGCTCATATTGGCTCCTACATATTCTATGAAGATCTTTATCGGTCAAACCGCATAACAACATACCTTGTTCCCTTTGTCATCGGTATGTTACTTGCCTGAGATTCGATCGTCGGTATCCAATACCTAGTTCAATCTCGTTACCGGCAAGTCTCTTTACTCGTTACGTAATGCATCATTCCGTAACTAACTCATTAGCTACATTGCTTGTAAGGCTTATAGTGATGTGCATTACCAAGAGGGCCCAGAGATACCTCTCCGACAACCGGAGTGACAAAACCTAATCTCAAAATACGCCAACCCAACATGTACCTTCGGAGACACTTGTAGAGCTCCTTTATAATCACCTAGTTATGTTGTGACATTTGGTAGCACACAAAGTGTTCCTCCGGTAAACGGGAGCTGCATAACCTCATAGTTACAGGAACATGTATAAGTCATGAAGAAAGCAATAGCAACATACTAAACGATCAAGTGCTAGGCTAACGGAATGGGTCATGTCAATCACATCATTCTCCTAATGATGTGATCCCGTTAATCAAATGACAACACATGTCTATGGTTAGGAAACATAACCATCTTTGATTAATGAGCTAGTCAAGTAGAGGCATACTAGTGACGTTAGGTTTGTCTATGTATTCACACATGTATCATGTTTCTGGTTAATACAATTCTAGCATGAATAATAAACATTTATCATGATATGAGGAAATAAATAATAACTTTATTATTGCCTCTAGGGCATATTTCCTTCAGAAATTGACTGTGATGCTCTGAGCATTCGAGACGGTTTGTAATTAGAAATTGTCTGCAGTGCGCTGAGCGGTAGAGGCATTAGAAAGGAGAACCCACCTACGACAGTTCAGGTGACCCCCTCTGACTCCCGAGTATTAGCGACACAGATTTTCAGACGTATTTGGGTAGCTGCCTCAGGACCATTTACGAAAACCTCCTACAAAGCCCGATTTCGTACTAGTGGCACATGCAAGAACTAGAGGCAAGGAGAGGGTAGAACTGTGGGTGGAGGCAAAATTTTGAGCTAGAGCATCCAATTGGTGAATAGTCTCCAAAGTTTATTTTCGCCGGATTTTTTCGTCTCTCTTCCCACCACCCCCTCCCATCCTGGTCCTTCGGTTTATTTTTCTCTCCACTCTTTATTACAACCAGGACTTTCCTAATGTACAAATCACGGATCTAACTTCCTTAAATTATTCATATCAATCGATTCCTTTTATTGGTTCAATTTGTCTTAGGAAACAAATAACAAGTTTTTAAGAAACAAATAATAGATTTGAATCTAACTTTCCTAACTTATATAAATCAATCGATTGCTCTCGTTAGTGAAGTTTTTTTAGAAAACAAATAACAGACACGTCACAAACTTTCCTCCCAATAAATAGTTTCTTAACATTTGCAAACTTCCCTAATCAGACATGTCACAAACGGGCAGGTACTGTTATCATGTTACCAAACAATAAAACCCCATTTGCATAGAAATCAGTTCAAAATCCTAACTTTTCTAAATTTTTACCTTTCCTTGATAACATCCAGTATTTCCTATGTTTTCCACCTATTGAAGGAAATCACCCCTCCATCGATATTAGCATTTTTTTGGAATGAGATTTCCGGGTTATGATTTTTTTATGATTTTTTCCAATTGTGACCTCTCCTTCCGCTCCGGCTCCTTCTCGCATAATCACCTCCACCACAGCCAGCTGACGCCACCCTAGACCTCTTGCCTCTCCACACCTTCTCCGCCACCTCCTCCTCGTACTCCATTGACAATCCCTCAGCCACGTTTGTCCACGGCGGTGTCGATGGCATGGCGCAATAGCGTACTAGTGGTAGAGCAGCGCATAGCAGCAGGAAGAAGCACGCAAGGCCGACGGTGGAGGGCAAAGATGCGGCCGGCGTGGCTAAGGGGGCGGCCGACAAAAGATGGCCGCGACAGGAGGTGGCGCGAGGCAGGGGCACGACAGCGGGGCGAGCGAAGGGATAGGCGGCAGTAGACGGGGCGAGCGCAGCCAGCGAGAGTGTGATGCGCGGCTAGGGTGTGCGTCGCGCGGGGCATAGTGGAGCGGTGGCTGTGGCGAGCGTGATGGCAACGGCCGGCGCGACGGACGCGGTGTGGCATGTGCGTGGGCATGGAGAACCAGAGAGGGAGTGGCCCCGTGGACGCGGAAGAAGAGCTGAAGGCTTGGGCATGGGCGCGCATAGGAGCGGGCATGTGCCACGGGGTCAATCCGAGGAGCTAAGTGGCTACCCCTGCAATGGCCATGGCGGACGGCGGTTCTCGGCCACGGCAAAATACCTAACGAGAGCAAACGAGAGGGAAAACTGGGGAAAGGCAAGAGCAAATCATGTTGGTGTCAATGGCACCCTAGGGGAAGACAAGGGAGCTTGGGGCGGCGCGGATCGAACGGCAATGTCGCGGTGGCCGAAGGTTGAGGAAGACGGCAACGACGTCGATCTGGGGGTGCTGGACTTGATCTCGTTGGTGCATACGAAGTAGCGGAGGCATTCGGAGCTCCCCGACAAGCTCCTAGCCAGCAGGGAGGGCAGTTGTCGTGTGGACGGAGTCGGTCATGGTGACCGTGGCATCTGACTTCGTCCAGATCACCAGGATCGAGTGAGCGAGAAGGAGAAGTGGATCTGGGAGGGGGTGTCGAGGAGGCGTGAGGCCATGGGGGCAGGGGAGGCAGGGCGTCACCCTTATCCATTCCCCTTCGATGCCGGCGAGGTGGTCGGGCGGGAGCCCGGCTCTGTAGCGATGGGCTCGGGAAACAGGAGAAGACGACAGTGCGGGGACTGGACCACTGGGCCGGTTCGGTGGCAAGGCCCGGGGGGTAGGGGAATCCCCTTTTTCATCGTCCTTTTGGTTTTTAATGTATTCTACTCCGTTTCTCCTTTTTAAAACCGTTTTCTATTTCTTCTTATATCAACTAAATGGATTTTGTTAATTGTGAAACTATGCACATAATTCGAGCACAATATTTTTAGGTGACACAAAAAGCTTGGGGCCAAAAGGAAATACATAAAATTAGGTTTATATTTAATTGGTTATTTTAACTACTGTTGGACCTCTTATTAATTTGACAAGATTTAATTTTGGGGTCAAATAATGTTGGGCTCAACATGTCAAAGATCAGTGGAATTTATAGAATATGATGAACATTTTAGTTTTACTGTTTGACAAAATAATTTATTTGACTTTATTTTAAATTTGAATTGGGATTTGCTTTTTATCAAGTGGCAGTTTGGCTTAGCAAGCCTGATGACATGGCATCATTAGGGGGAGGTCACTGTAGCTAACGACTTGAGGTGTTACATAATCTTTCCATTTCTGAAATTTCATTGTTAAATGATTGGGGAATATATCACACTATCCATTTGTTCAGTCAAACTCACCACAAGTCCACACATTATTGCCAATTGAGTAAGTCTTATTGGCGGGGAGAATAGGCTATGTGTGTGTGTTAGAGAGAGAAAGGGGAGAGAGAGTGAGGAAGAGGGAGGGGGAGAGAGAGTGTGTGAGAGGATTTGATGGTAAAAAAGGTCGCCAATGTCGTAATATTGAACTCTTAAAGTTAATGTGGCCCCGTTGCACGCACGGGCGTTCTTCTAGTAATTGGTTTACAAAGTTATACTTGTAAAAGCCAAAAAATTTAAAAACCATAATACATCACTTGGCATTTGCTGATGTAAAACGGTTAGCTGCGCGTGAAGCCCCAACCGTCACTTCCTCCCCCACACACACACACACGGCACGACCACCTCCTTGCCTCCTGGTGCAGTACGCCCACGCACCACCCGTCCAGCCGACCCCGCCGTACCTTGCCGCCACCAGATCCGCATCCCCATCCCTGTCACAGCTGATTCCGACGCATTTTCAGCCCCGCCTGGAAATCGGTCGCATTCATCACTTTTCTGCCATCCCGCCGCCGCCCGATTTGAGCACCTCCATCGCCGTCCTCCCCACCCCTACTAGCATCGCCGCCAGAGCCCCACGCCTCGAATTTGCTCGGGCGCTGCGCCATTTGGAGCTCATCCACTCGACTTTCGTCGCGCGATCGCCGCATTTGGCCGCCGCACGCCTCGACTCTGCCGCACCCCCGCAGCCTGCAATGCTGCCAAAGAAGGTCTCCAAGAGCAATACCGGCTTCTTCGGGGTGTGAAAGATAGCGGCAAGGAAGGAGGAGGAGGCCAGCCCCTCGGCGGTGATCCCGTCGAATCTGACTCGTCGGACAAATATGACTCGGAGGAGGAGGACAACCCCAGCAAGTACGAGTTATGGGAGCAGTTCCATAGCGACAATGAGTACTTTTACGTTTGATGTAGTTGAAGTAGACTCGGAGTAGTAGTAGTTTGTGTGATGCAGTGGTTTGAACTATGTTTAATTATGTTTTAAGAACTATATTTGCTTCCAAGGAACTTGCTATGTTAGAATTATCTTTCAAATGAAATAGTAGTTGAAGTAGAATAACATCATCTATTGGAATTGGATGTTTTTCGATGATGTAGAACACGTTTTTTGGTAATGTAATTTTACATCTAGCATTTTTTTGTGGTGTATTTTGCAGCATCTATTGAAGATGCTCTAAGCAATTACAAAACCATCAAAGAAATCACACAAAAATGTAACCAGTTATGACATGTGTTTGGAACCATGAAACATTTTTTTGCAACACAAGTTCGACAAATTTATTGTTGCTCGGTGCTAGACAAATTCGTTATATGCTTTTTACACAATTCACGGATGGTACATTTTCCTTTTTCATGAAAACGTAGAAGAGAAAGCTTCTATTGAATTATAGATAGGCTCCATATAATAAGACAATAATTTCTGTTATCTCTAAGGCCCGTGTAGGTATATGTCTGGTGATGACAAATTTAGTACCACCTTACAAGTTAAGAATAGTTGAGACCCTTTTATAAGAGTTGCTCTACCACTAGCCATTGAAAGCTTGATAAGAGGAGTGGTACACATACGTGGTACACATCGCCAAGCTCCTCCTCCGCCGCTAACAATGTGTATGAGACATTGGACCGTGGGCCGGTCGTGAGCGTCGTGTCATGTTTCATGAATGAGCCAAGCTAAGCTCAGACCTATGCTTGCGCTTTATTTTTGCCGGTCAGGAATAGTAATCAATTCTGGATTAATTATCAATTCTGGATTTATTTTTGCCGGTCAGGAATGACATGACCCATTCCATTAGCTTAGCACCCGATCGTTTAGTATGTTGCTATTGCTTTTATCCATGACTTATACATGTTCCTATAACTATGAGATTATGCAACTCCCGTTTGCCGGAGGAACACTTTGGGTACTACCAAACGTCACAACGTAATCGGGTGATTATAAAGGAGTACTATAGGTGTCTCCAAAGGCGATGTTGGGTTGGCGATTTGAGATTAGGATTTGTCACTCCGATTGTCGGAGAGGTATCTCTGGGCCCTCTCGGTAATGCACATCACTTAAGCCTTGCAAGCATTACAACTAATGAGTTAGTTGCGAGATGATGTATTACGGAACGAGTAAAGAGACTTGCCGATAACGAGATTGAACTAGGTATTGGATACCGACGATCGAATCTCGGGCAAGTAACATACCGATGACAAAGGGAACAAACGTATGTTGTTATGCGGTCTGACCGATAAAGATCTTCGTAGAATATGTAGGAGCCAATATGGGCATCCAGGTCCCGCTATTGGTTATTGATCGGAGATGTGTCTCGGTCATGTCTACATTGTTCTCGAACCGTAGGGTCCGCACGCTTAAGGTTTCGATGACGGTTATATTATGAGTTTGTGTATTTTGATGTACCAAGGAGTTCGAGTCCGGATGTGATCACGGACACGACGAGGAGTCTCGGAATGGTCGAGACGTAAAGATTGATATATTGGACAGCTATGTTCGGACATCGGAATGGTTCCGAGTGGTTTCGGATAATACCGGAGTGCCGGAGGGGTTACCGGAACCCCCCGGGGAAGTAATGGGCCTTAATGGGCCACGAGGGAGAGAGAGGGCTGCGCCAGAGGTGGCGCCCCATGAGGAGTCCGATTGGACAAGGAGGGGGCGGCCCCCTTCCCTCTCCCTCTCCTCTCCTTCCTTCCCCTTCCCCTCCTAGTTGGACTAGGAAAGGGAGTCCTACTCCCACTAGGAGGAGGACTCCCCCCCTGGCGCGCCCTCTAGGGCCGGCCGGCCCTCCCCCTTGCTCCTTTATATACGGGGGCAGGGGGCACCCTAAGACACACAAGTTGATCCTTGAGATCGTTCCTTAGCCGTGTGCGGTGCCCCCCTCCACCATATTCCACCTCGGTCATATCGTAGTGGTGCTTAGGCGAAGCCCTGCGTCGGTAGAACATCAAGATCGTCACCACGCCGTCGTGCTGACGGAACTCTCTCCCCGGAGCTTTGCTGGATCGGAGCCCGAGGAGCGTCACCGAGCTGTACGTGTGTCAAGAACTCGGAGGCGCCGGAGTAACGGCGCTGGGATCGGTTGGATCGCGAGGAGAACGTACGACTACTTCCTCTACGTTGTGATCGCTTCCGCTTCGGTCTACAAGGGTATGTAGACAACACTCTCCCCTCTCGTTGCTATGCATCACCATGATCTTGCGTGTGCGTAGGAAATTTTTGAAATTACTCGTTTCCCAACAAAGGCATCCGAGCCTAGGTTTTTATGGTTTGATGTTTTGCACGAGTAGAACACAAGTGAGTTGTGGACGATACAAGTCATACCGCCTACCAAAGATGTCATACTTTGGTTCAGCGGTTTTGTTGGATGAAGCGGCCGGACCGACATTACGCGTGACGCTTACGCAAGACTGGTTCTACCGCCGTGCTTTGCACAAAGGTGGCTAGCGGTGTCGGTTTCTCCAACTTTAGTTGAACTGAGTGTGGCTCGCCCGGTCCTTGAGAAGGTTAAACGGAGTCTATTTGACGAAGTATCGTTGTGGTTTTGATGCGTAGGTGAGATTGGTTCTTGCTTCAGCCCGTAGCAGCCACGTAAAATTTGCAACAACAAAGTAGAGGACGTCTAACTTGTTTTTGCAGGGCATGTTGTGATGTGATATGGCCAAGGCGTGATGCTATATTTTATTGTATGAGATGATCATGTTTTGTAACCGGTTATCGGCAATCGGCGAGAGCCATATGGTTGTCGCTTTATTGTATGAAATGCAACGCATACAGTAATTGCTTTACTTTATCACTAAGCGGTAGCGATAGTCGTAGAAGCAATAGATGGCGTAAACGACAACGATGCTATGATGAAGATCAAGGTGTCGCACCGGTGACGATGGTGATCACGACGGTGCTTCGAAGATGGAGATCACAAGCAGAAGATGATGATGGCCATATCATATCACTTATATTGATTGCATGTGATGTTTATCCTTTATGCATCTTATCTTGCTTTGATTGACGGTAGCATTTTAAGATGATCTCTCACTAAAATTATCAAGTAGTGTTCTCCACGAGTATGCACCGTTGCCAAAGTTAAATCGTGCCGAGACACCACGTGATGATCGGGTGTGATAAGCTCTCGTCCATCTACAACAGGTGCAAGCCAGTTTTGCACACGCAGAATACTCAGTTATACTTGACGAGCCTAGCATATGCAGATATGGCCTCGGAACACGGAGACCGAAAGGTCGGCGTGAATCATATAGTAGATATGATCAACATAGTGATGTTCACCATTGAAAACTACTCCATCTCACGTGATGATCGGTTATGGTTTAGTTGATTTGGATCACGTGATCACTTAGATGACTAGAGAGATGTCTGTCTAAGTGGGAGTTCTTAAGTAATATGATTAATTGAACTTAAATTTATCATGAACTTAGTACCTGATAGTATCTTGCTTGTCTATGTTTGTTTGTAGATAGATGGCTCGTGATGTTGTTTTGTTGAATTTCAATGCGTTCCTTGAGAAAGCAAAGTTGAAAGATGATGGTAGCAATTACACGGATCGGGTCCGTAACTCGAGGATTATCCTCATTGCTGCACGTAAGAGTTACGACCCGAAGCACCGCTGGGTGCGAACTGCTTCTGATGCTGGCGACGACGTTAAGAACGTCTGGCGAGCAAAGCTGATGACTACTCTATAGTTCAGATGTGCCATGCTTTACGACTTAGAACCGGTCTTCAACAACGTTTTGAGCGTCATGGAGCATATGAGATGTTCCAGAGTTGAAGTTAATATTCAACAGAATGCCCGGATTGAGAGATATGAAGTCTCCAATAAATTCTATAGCTGCAAGATGGAAGAGAATGGGTGCATCGGTGAGCACATACTCGTAATGTCCGGGTATTACAATCACTTGAGTCAACTGGGAGTTAATCTTCCGGATGATTGTGTCATTGACAGAATTCTTCAATCACTGCCACCAAGCTACAAAGGCTTCGTGATGAACTATAATATGCAAGGGTTAGTAAAGACTATGCCCGAGCTCTTCGCAATGCTAAAAGCTACGGAGGTAGAAATCAAGAAGGAGCATCAAGTGTTGATGGTCAATAAGACCACTAGTTTCAAGAAGAAAGGCAAAGGGAAGAAGAAGGGGAACTTCAAGAAGAACAGCAAGCAAGTTTCTGCTCAGGAGAAGAAACCCAAGTCTGGACCTAAACCTGAAACTGAGTGCTTCTACTGCAAGCAGACTGGTCACTGGAAGCGGAACTGCCCCAAGTATTTGGCGCATAAGAAGGATGGCAAGGTGAACAAAGGTATATGTGATATACATGTTATTGATGTGTACCTTACTAGAGCTCGCAGTAGCACCTGGGTATTTGATACTAGTTCTGTTGCTAATATTTGCAACTCGAAATAGGGACTACGGATTAAGCGAACACTGGCAAAGGACGAGGTGACGATGCGCGTCGGAAATGGTTCCAAAGTCGATGTGATCGCGGTCGGCACGCTACCTCTACATCTACCTTCGGGATTAGTTTTAGACCTAAATAATTGTTATTTGGTGCCACCTTGAGCATGAACATTATATCTGGATCTTGTTTGATGCGAGACGGTTATTCATTTAAATCAGAGAATAATGATTGTTCTATTTATATGAGTAATATCTTTTATGGTCATGCACCCTTGAAGAGTGGTCTATTTTTAATGAATCTCGATAGTAGTGATACACATATTCATAATGTTGAAGCCAAAAGATGCAGAGTTGGTAATGATAGTGCAACTTATTTGTGGCACTGCCGTTTAGGTCATATCGGTATAAAGCGCATGAAGAAACTCCATACTGATGGACTTTTGGAGTCACTTGATTATGAATCACTTGGCACTTGCGAACCGTGCCTCATGGGCAAGATGACTAAAACCCCATTCTCCGGTACTATGGAGAGAGCAACAGATTTGTTGGAAATCATACATACAGATGTATGTGGTCCGATAAATGTTGAGGCTCGTGGCGGATATCGTTATTTTCTCACCTTCACAGATGATTTAAGCAGATATGGCTATATCTACTTAATGAAACACAAGTCTGAAACATTTGAAAAGTTCAAAGAATTTCAGAGTGAAGTTGAAAATCATCGTAATAAGAAAATAAAGTTTCTACGTTCTGATCGTGGAGGAGAATATTTGAGTTACGAGTTTGGTCTACATTTGAAACAATGTGGAATAGTTTCAGCAACTCACGCCACCCGAACACCACAGCGCAATGGTGTGTCCGAGCGTTATGTCGCACTTTACTAGATATGGTGCGATCTATGATGTCTCTTACAGATTTACCGCTATCGTTTTGGGGTTATGCTCTTGAGACGGCCGCATTCACGCTGAATAGAACACCGTCAAAATTCGTTGAGACGACACCTTATGAACTATGGTTTAGCAAGAAACCAAAGTTGTCGTTTCTTAAAGTTTGGGGATGCGATGCTTATGTGAAAAAGCTTCAACCTGATAAGCTCGAACCCAAATCGGAGAAATGTGTCTTCATAGGATACCCAAAGGAGACAGTTGGGTACACCTTCTATCACAGATCCGAAGGCAAGACATTTGTTGCTAAAAATGGATCCTTTCTAGAGAAGGAGTTTCTCTCGAAAGAAGTGAGTGGGAGGAAAGTAGAACTTGATGAGGTAACCTGTACCTTCTCCCTTATTGGAAAGTAGTTTATCACGAAACCGGTTTCTGCGACATCTACACCAAATAGTGAGGAAGTTGATGATGTTGATCATGAAACTTCAGATCAAGTTACTACGAAACCTCATAGATCAACGAGTAAGATCCGCACTGAGTGGTACGGTAATCCTGTTCTGGAAGTCATGCTACTAGATCATGATGAACCTACGAACTATGAAGAAGCGATGGTGAGCCCAGATTCCACAAAATGGCTTGAGGCCATGAAATCTGAGATGGGATCCATGTATGAAAACAAAGTGTGGACTTTGGTTGACTTGCTCGAGGGTCGGCAAGCAATAGAAAACAAGTGGATCTTCAAGAAGAAGACTGACGCTGACGGTAATGTCAAAGCTCGACTTGTCGCAAAGGGTTTTCGACAAGTTCAAGGGATTGACTACGATGAGACCTTCTCACCCGTAGCGATGCTTAAGTCAGTCCGAATCATGTTAGCAATTGCCGCATTTTATGATTATGAAATTTGGCAAATGGATGTAAAACTGCATTCTGAATGGATTTACGGAAGAAGAGTTGTATATGATGCAACCGAAGGTTTTATCGATCCAAAGGAGCTAACAAAGTGTGCAAGCTCCAGCGATCCATTTATGGACTGGTGCAAGCATCTCGGAGTTGGAATAAATGCTTTGATAGTGTGATCAAAGCATTTGGGTTTATACAGACTTTTGGAGAAGCCTGTATTTACAAGAAAGTGAGTGGGAGCTCTGTAGCATTTCTGATATTATATGTAGATGACATATTACTAATCGGAAATGATATAGAATTTCTGGATAGCATAAAGGGGTACTTGAATAAGAGTTTTTCAATGAAGGACCTCGGTGAAGCTGCTTACATATTGGGCATTAAGATCTATAGAGATAGATCAAGACGCTTAATTGGACTTTCACAAAGCACATACCTTGACAAAGTTTTGAAGAAGTTCAAAATGGATCAAGCAAAGAAAGGGTTCTTGCCTGTGTTACAAGGTGTGAAGTTGAGTAAGACTCAATGCCCGACCACCGCAGAAGATAGAGAGAAAATGAAAGATGTTCCCTATGCATTAGCCATAGGCTCTATCATGTATGCAATGCTGTGTACCGGACCTGATGTGTGCCTTGCTATTAGTTTAGCGAGGAGGTACCAAAGTAATCCAGAGTGGATCATCGACAGCGGTCAAGAACATCCTGAAGTACCTGAAAAGGACTAAGGATATGTTTCTCGTATATGGAGGTGACAAAGAGCTCATCGTAAACGGTTACGTTGATGCAAGCTTTGACACTGATCCGGACGATTCTAAATCGCAAACCGGATACGTGTTTACACTAAACGGTGGAGCTGTCAGTTGGTGCAGTTCTAAACAAAGCGTCGTAGTGGGATCTACATGTGAAGCGGAGTACATAGCAGCTTCGGAAGCAGCTAATGAAGGATTCTGGATGAAGGAGTTCATATCCGATCTAGGTGTCATACCTAGTGCATCGGGTCCAATGAAAATCTTTTGTGACAATACTGGAGCAATTGCTTTAGCGAAGGAATCCAGATTTCACAAGAGAACCAAACACATCAAGAGACGCTTCAATTCCATCCGGGACTTGGTCCAGGTGGGAGACATAGAGATTTGCAAGATACATACGGATATGAATGTAGCGCAGACCGTTGACTAAGCCTCTTCCACGAGCAAAACATGATCAGCACCAAGACTCCATGGGTGTTAGAATCATTCTTGTGTAATCTAGATTGTTGACTCTAGTGCAAGTGGGAGATCAAGGAAATATGCCCTAGAGGCAATAATAAAGTTATTATTTATTTCCTTATTACATGATAAATGTTTATTATTCATGCTAGAATTGTATTAACCGGAAACATAATACATGTGTGAATATATAGACAAACAAAGTGTCACTAGTATGCCTCTACCATACTAGCTTGTTAATCAAAGATGGTTAAGTTTCCTAACCATAGACAAAGGAGTTGTCATTTGATTAACAAGGTCGCATCATTAGTTGAATGATCTGATTGACATGACCCATTCCATTAGCTTAGCACCCGATCGTTTAGTATGTTGCTATTGCTTTTATCCATGACTTATACATGTTCCTATAACTATGAGATTATGCAACTCCGTTTGCGGAGGAACACTTTGGGTACTACCAAACGTCCACAACATAATCGGGTGATTATAAAGGAGTACTACAGGTGTCTCCAAAGGCGATGTTGGGTTGGCGTATTTCGAGATTAGGATTTGTCACTCCGATTGTCGGAGAGGTATCTCTGGCCCTCTCGGTAATGCACATCACTTAAGCCTTGCAAGCATTACAACTAATGAGTTAGTTGCGAGATGATGTATTACGGAACGAGTAAAGAGACTTGCCGATAACGAGATTGAACTAGGTATTGGATACCGACGATCGAATCTCGGGCAAGTAACATACCGATGACAAAGGGAACAAACGTATGTTGTTATGCGGTCTGACCGATAAAGATCTTCGTAGAATATGTAGGAGCCAATATGGGCATCCAGGTCCCGCTATTGGTTATTGATCGGAGATGTGTCACGGTCATGTCTACATTGTTCTCGAACCGTAGGGTCCGCACGCTTAAGGTTTCGATGACGGTTATATTATGAGTTTGTGTATTTTGATGTACCAAGGAGTTCGAGTCCGGATGTGATCACGGACACGACGAGGAGTCTCGGAATGGTCGAGACGTAAAGATTGATATATTGGACAGCTATGTTCGGACATCGGAATGGTTCCGAGTGGTTTGGATAATACTGGAGTGCCGGAGGGGTTACGGAACCCCGGGAAGTAATGGGCCTTAATGGGCCACGAGGGAGAGAGAGGGCTGCGCCAGAGGTGGCGCCCCCATGAGGAGTCCGATTGGACAAGGAGGCGCGGCCCCTTTCCTCTCCCTCTCCTCTCCTTCCTTCCCCTTCCCCTCCTAGTTGGACTAGGAAAGGGAGTCCTACTCCCACTAGGAGGAGGACTCCCCCCCTGGCGCGCCCTCTAGGGCCGGCCGGCCCTCCCCTTGCTCCTTTATATCTTTGGGGCAGGGGCACCCTAAGACACACAAGTTGATCCTTGAGATCGTTCCTTAGCCGTGTGCGGTGCCCCCCTCCACCATATTCCACCTCGGTCATATCGTAGTGGTGCTTAGGCGAAGCCCTGCGTCGGTAGAACATCAAGATCGTCCACCACGCCGTCGTCTTGTGGAACTCTCTCCCGGAGCTTTGCTGGATCGGAGCCCGAGGAGCGTCACCGAGCTGTCGTGTGTCAAGAACTCGGGGCGCCGAATGCTGGCGCTGGGATCGGTTGGATCGCGAGGAGAACGTACGACTACTTCCTCTACGTTGTGATCGCTTCCGCTTCGGTCTACAAGGGTATGTAGACAACACTCTCCCCTCTCGTTGCTATGCATCACCATGATCTTGCGTGTGCGTAGGAAATTTTTTGAAATTACTACGTTTCCCAACATCATGTGCTAGTTGATGGCCTGCAAGACACGCGGGGTTATGATTCTTCCAGTCATAAACGGAGGGAGTAAGATATATATGGCTCCCATTTCTTTTCTCCCTTTCTCTCTCCTTCCCCATGAGTTGCTCGTGTCTCCCCGCCCCTCTACCGTCCTCCTCCAGCGGACTCGTGCCGGCCGGAGTAGGAATGCGAGAGGTGGGTGGCTGGCCTCTCTGTAGATAGTAACGGTAGGGATACATGTAGACTTACCTTCGAGGAGACTGATGTTATGTCTTTGTTATTTGCTCCGTTGGCAACGAGCAACGTATTAAGCTCGCCTTCCTCCTCCTCAACCCGACTACCATGGTGGATTGTGGCGGTGAGAAGTGGATTTGGTGAAAGCTTTTTTAATAAGCTCACGAGAACCCCTGGACAGATCTAGTGCCAATCTTTCTTCATAAGCTGATCAAATTAAAGAGGAACCGGTATATTTCATTTCAACCTCCGCCGATCTCTCTGGGGTGTGCGAGCTATCTTGTGGATCTCGACTACATAAATTGCAGATCAACAAAGGAAATGCTTATGAATGTGTCGTCTTCAACCTCCATGCAAGGCCCTTATCCCCTTGTCCATCGTTGGCAAGGTTTGTGTCGAAGACAATGAACTCGTCAGTTACGTTCAATATGACTCAAATCATAGTTACAAATAGCAGGCTATGCCTCCTAGCAGTGGACCTCTCTAAACGCTATAACACGCTATATATTTCAAACGCTCGGTCATGTGTTAGGACCAAAGTCCCTTGGCGCAGAACCTCTCTAAACGCTATAGGGCGCTATTTAAAACAATGGACTCAATTGCAATCCTCTTGTATGTTTAGAGTCCTATCTGCGATATGACTTAATTGCGTTTCTCTTGTATGATTTGGAGACATATATGCAAAAAAGGAAGGGCCATGTTGTATTTTTTTTTCTTGCTAGGTCCTCTATATGCAACGATGTATTAATTTTGATGTGAATTTTATGGTTTGAGCCATTTATATTTCTCATTTGCATATGAAATTTTGTGGAACAATATGTTCGTGTTGCTACTATATATAACATATTTTTTCCAAGAATTTTCCAACAATCATAAATGGGAATTTTTTTAGACCAAGTGCACCAAATGGTTGGATGCACATGATGCGACCTACCCTGCCTACCTATTCCGATGACCCTTCCGATTGGGCCACTTTTGATTAAGTGTAAGTTACTTCCTGAATCCCCCCCCCCAATCACCATGGGAGAGGATTAACTGAACACAGCCTCGGCGAGTTAAAGAACACACTGGATGCCGGCATAGCTGACAAAGGACTTGTGCTTGATCATTTGGAGTTCAGCTGATCCTTCGAGTACCACCTCCACGCCAGTGAGCACAGCCGCCGTGTTGCTCGGATTGCCCTGGGCATCTTGCTCCCCGGTGTCAAATTTTCCGAAGATGCAAAACCTGCCGGCTCCAAGGTACAGCAGGCTACCCCTTGTCTGCACCCATCCATGAGGCGTGTCGAGGACCTGCCAGTCATGCAGCAACTTGGGAGCCCTGCCAAAGTTGGAGAGGTCCAGTGCGCACAAGTTGTTGAAGTTGTTTGGGTTGTTTCCGGTCATGCCGAACCAGAGGTCGCGAAGCTCAGGGACATGCTCAGCCCGTCCATGGAACGGCAGCGTCCAGCGGCCAGCCTTTTCCCAGGCGCAGCTAACCGTGTCGAAGCAGTAGGTGCCGATGAGCCCAGCGGAGGACACGCAGATGGTCGAGCCATCACCCAGCAGCATGTAGGACTGGATGGCCGTGCACTCATAGGCTGCGTCGTTGACATAGGGCGGCGGCGGGAGCCGGTGCCACTCCCAGCACTTCTTGCCGTAGATGAGGGCTTCGAAGTTGAAAGCATTGTGGGGAGCGGGGAACCTGTCCATGACGTACAGGGCTTGACGGGAGGTTTCCGTTTCCGCGCGAGTGATGGAGAAGGAGACGGGGCTGTCACCCTTGGGTTCGTTGAGGCCGGCAACGGGCTGGACGGAGCAGCTGCCGGCGTCGCAGAGCACGGTGTTGCCCGCCGAGTCCATGGAGAGGATCTTACCATCGCCGCCGCCGCTGCCTCGTCCGTAGAAGGGCAAAAAATCGAGCCTTGGGCCGTCTACGCGGTACGCTTGGAATTTGAGCCTGGGCGGTGGCATCTTCGGCGCAACCGCTGGTGATGGCGGCGTCGTATTATCGTCCTTGGGTTGCGCTGCTGCTGCCGTCCGTGCTTCCGCCGTGGATGGGTAGAAGAGATGCTCCCCGGGCTTGATGCGGCTCACCGTGTACGAGCTGCCACTGCCGGACCTCCGCATCACCAAATTCAGGAACTGCCGCGCCTTCATTTTAATTCCTCCCACTCCTACAAAACGGAGATCACAAATTAGAGTAGATCATAGTATTTGATCTTCTGACGTGACAGAAGAGATTCTTCCACAGTATCTACAGAAGCAAATAATGAATACACGCCAAATGGAAAAGAGAAAGATAGAGTAATGCCTGCGATAGGACTTATTCCTTGGGCTGATCGAAGCTGGCGCTGCCGGACGAGGAGTGGCGGCGGCGGCGGCGCGAGGAGATCGGGATGGGGTGTGCGATCTAGGTCTAGCCGTCATGCCCTTTCTTCTATTCTTGTCTTTTATCTTTTTTATTTTTATGAGACCCTTTTTTTATGAGGTGATTATTATTATTTTAGCTTTTTTTTAGGGTTATTATTTTTTAGCTTTTTTAGAATCATTATTTTTTTAAATAGCTTTTTTTAGGGACGAAAGACTTTATACATGCATCGAAAACCATAGTTTGTGAGATACAAAGAGGAATATAGGGATGATCAAGCCACACGTGGCTCCCCTGAGCTAAAGAACGCGAAAATTTAGCTAAACTATGAGCATCTCCGTTGGACCGGCGTCCTTTAAAGACGAATTTGCAATTGAAGCCCAAGACTCTTGATTTGATTTCTGAGATAACCATGCCGCACGGACCCTTGTTGTTGCTGGATATGTCTTGCACCACTTGCTTTGCATCAGATGCCACGATAAGATTCTGAACAGCTAAATCCTCGGCAAGTGCTAAAGCTTCCCGGCATGCCATGCATTCAAGAACTGCAGAATCATGCATCCCTTCAACCACCAACGTTGAACTACCTAGGTAATTGCCTCGCTCGTCGTGACATACAGCCACTGTCGCCTCTCTCCTGTGGCGTTTGGATACTCCCGCATCGACATGGATTTTAGCAAATCCTGCCGGCGGGGCCTTTGGCCTTACACTGCCTGATGGTGTTGTGTTGTGTGATGTTGTTCTAGACATTCCTTCCTGCTGCTCCTTTACTATTTTCAGGTCCGCTAGATAACGATTGATGAAAGTGTTGGAAATATGCCCTAGAGGCAATAATAAAATGGTTATTATTATATTTCCCTGTTCATGATAATTGTCTATTGTTCATACTATAATTGTGTTATCCGGAAATCGTAATACATGTGTGAATACATAGACCACAACATGTGCCTAGTGAGCCTCTTGTTGACTAGCTCGTTTATCAATAGATGGTCACGGTTTCCTGACCATGGACATTGGATGTCATTGATAACGGGATCACATGATGTGATGGACAAGACCCAATCCTAAGCATAGCACAAGATCGTGTAGTTCGTTTTCTAGAGCTTTTCTAATGTCAAGTATCGTTTCCTTAGACCATGAGATCGTGTAACTCCCGGATACCGTAAGAGTGCTTTGGATGTACCAAACGTCGCAACATAACTGGGTTGCTATAAAGGTATACTACAGGTATCTCCGAAAGTGTCTGTTGGGTTGACTCGAATCGAGACTGGGATTTGACACTCCTTATGACGGAGAGGTATCTCTGGGCCCACTCGGTAATGCATCATCATAATGAGCTCAAAGTGACCAAGTGGTTGGTCACGGGATCATGCATTGCAGTACGAGTAAAGTGACTTGCTGGTAAAGAGATTGAACGAGGTACTGGGATATCGACGATCGAATCTCGGGCAAGTAACGTACCGATTGACGAAGGGAATTGTAGAGATATTAGTATGCAGTAACCCGAAAGTTGTTCGGAGTCCCGGATGAGATCCCGGACGTCACGAGGAGTTACGAAATGGTCCGAAGGTGAAGATTTATAAATAGGAAGTCAGTTTGACCCCGGAAAGTTTGAAGTCACGGTATTGTCTGGGACCACGGAAGGGTCCCGGGGGTCCATCGGGTGGGGCCACCTATCCTAGAGGGCCACATGGGCTGAAGTGGGAGGGGAACCAGCCCCTGGTGGGCTGGTGGGCCTCCCCCTGCGCCTAGGGTTGGAAACCCTAGGGGTGGGGGGCGCCCCACTTGGCTTGGGGGCAAGTCCCCCTTGGCCGCCCCCCCTTGAGATTCAATCTCTGGGGCGGCCCCCATGGCCCCTATATAAAGATGGGGGAGGGAGGGCTGTGCACCCCTGCTCCTGGCGCCTCCCTCTCCCTCCGTAACACCTCTCCCTCTCGCTGAGCTTGGCGAAGCCCTGCCGTGATCGCTGCTACTTCCACCACCACACCGTCGTGCTGCTGGATCTCCATCAACCTCTCCTTTCCCCTTGCTGGATCAAGGAGGAGACGTCTTCCCCAACTGAACGTGTGTTGAACGCGGAGGTGCCGTCCGTTCGGCACTAGGATCATCGGTGATTTGGATCACGACGAGAACGACTCCATCAACCCCGTTCTCTTGAACGCTTCCGCTCGCGATCTACAAGGGTATGTAGATGCACTCCTCTCTCTCTCGTTGCTAGATGACTCCATAGATTGATCTTAGTGATGCGTAGAAAATTTTTATTTTCTGCTACGTTCCCCAACAGAAAGCATGGGTCGCATGGGGGCTCTGAAAAATGCCCTCGTGGATGGCCTTTCTCCTTGCCATCCACGTCACCCAGAGTGTTACTGCCAATTTCACAAAAGCATGATGAGATAGCGAGTGTGTCAGCGAGAACAACCATTGTTTAGCACTTGGTTCACTCGATTCCGCAGCTGATCCGCTAGCTCCCCATCCACTAGTGCCCAGATACATCTTGACATGGAGCAGTCCAGGAGGGAGTGCCTCCAAGAGTCATGTGCGCCACACAAACAGCACATACTTGATGTGGCCATGTTTTGATGCTCCCTGACGTCCTCAGTGGGTTGTATGAGGTGAATGCATAACCCACGGGATGGCTGCGCCATATTACCATAGGCCCACATATTTCTGGCCCTAGTCTCTCGAAAGCACACAAAAATACGAAATCACTAATTAAGGAGCACTCTGTAAATGTCACTCCCACCTTCTGGGGTTATGCCAACGTGCGTCTTGTCGCAACTTTTTTACGTATATCTGCTAATTGAAAACATTTTATCTATTAAACCATACGTCCAAGTTTCGTGTCGTTTTCTCCGTTGGATACCTCGCATCGAGATATTCAAAATTAAATCTCTGATAGGTTTTTACGTACATTTTTTCATAAAAAAATGTTGGGGAACGTACCATGCAATTTGAAAAAATTTCCTACGATCACGCAAGATCTATCTAGGAGATGCATAGCAACGAGAGGGGGAGAGTGTGTCCACATACCCTCGTAGACCAAAAGCGGAAGCGTTAGTTTAACGTGGTTGATGTAGTCGAACGTCTTCGCGATTCAACCAATCAAGTACCGATCGTATGACACATCCGAGTTCAGCAGACGTTCAGCTCGATGACGTCCATCGAACTCTTCATCCAGCAGAGGGTCGAGGGAGAGTGTCCTCAACACGACGGCGTGGTGACGGTGATGGTGATGTGATCCGCGCAGGGCTTCGCTTAAGCACTATGACGCTATCACCGGAGGAGTAAACTGTGGATGGGGGCACCGCACACGGCTAAGAGAATAATTGCTGTGCTTTGGGATGCCCCCTGCCCCGGTATATAAAGGAGGAGGGGAGGAGGCCGGACACCAGGGGCGCGCCAATGAGTTGGAGTCCTACTAGGACTCTAGTCCTAGTAGGATTCGCCCCCCCCCCCTTTTTTTTTCCTTCTTCCGGAGGGGGAAAGGGGAAAAGGAGAGGTAGGAGGGGAAGGAAAGGGAGGCGCCACCCCCTCCCCTAGTCCAATTCAGACTCCCATGGGGGCGCGCGGCCACCCCTTGTGGGTTGTCTCCTCTCTCCCCTATGGCCCATGAGGCCCATTACTTTCCCCGGGGGGTTCCGGTAACCTCCTGGTACTTCGAAAAATACCCGAAATGATCCGGAACCATTCCGGTGTCCAAATACTATCGTCCGATATATCAATCTTTACCTCTCGACTATTTCGAGACTCCTCGTCATGTCCGTGATCTCTTCCGGGGCTCCGAACAAACTTCGGTCAAAAGAACACATAACTCGTAATACAAATCGTCATCGAACGTTAAGCGTGCGGACCCTACGGGTTCAAGAATTATGTAGACATGACTGAGGCACTTCTCCGGTCAATAACCAATAGGGGAACCTGGATGCTCCTATTGGCTCCCACATATTCTACGAAGATCTTTATCGGTCGAACCGTTATGACAACATACGTTATTCCCTTTGTCATCGGTATGTTACTTGCCCGAGATTCGATCGTCGGTATCTTCATACCTAGTTCAATCTCGTTACCGGCAAGTCTCTTTACTAATTCCTTAATGCATCATCCCGTAACTAACTCATTAGTCACATTGCTTGCAAGGCTTATTATGATGTGCATTACCGAGAGGGCCTAGAGATACCTCTCTGATACTCGGAGTGACAAATCCTAATCTCGATCTATGCCAACCCAACAAAACACCTTCGAAGATGCCTGTAGAGCATCTTTATAATCACCCTTTTATGTTTTGACATTTGATAGCACACAAGGTATTCCTCCGGTATTCAGGAGTTGCATAATCTCATAGTCAAAGGAATATGTATAAGTCATGAAGAAAACAGTAGCAATAAAACTTAACGATCATTATGCTAAGCTAACGGATGGCTCTTGTCCATCATATCATTAGAATGATGTGATCCCGTTCATCAAATGACAACACATGTCTATGGTCAGGAAACTTAACCATCTTTGATTAACGAGCTAGTCTAGTAGAGGCATACTAGGGACACTTTGTTTTGTCCATGTATTCACACATGTATCAAGTTATTGGTTAATACTCCCTCCGTTCGGAATTACTTGTCGTAGAAATGGATGTATCTAGATGTATTTTAGTTCTAGATACATCCATTTTCGAGACAAGTAATTCCGAACGGAGGAAGTACAATTCTAGCATGAATAATAGATATTTATCATGACATAAGGAACACTAGTGCAGAACCGGCCTTTAGTGCCGGTTCGTGACGGCCTTTAGTGCCGGTTCGCCAACCGGCACTAAAGAGTGGGGACTAAAGGTCCCCCCCCCCCTTTAGTACCGGTTCGTCACGAACCGGCGCTAAGGGGCCACCACGTGGCACGAGCCAGGCCCAGGTGCGTGTAGGACATTAGTACCGGTTGGTAACACCAACCGGTACTAAATGTTTGGGTGTTTTTTTTTAATTTTTGCTTTAATTATATGTTTTCAATTTGGCTTTATTTTCCATTTAATTCTTTTTTGTTTGCTGGTATTTCACGATACTACAAATTGTACACATTATGCATATATATAAATAGATTTTCTCGTACGTAGAACCGCATATATATATAATATATATATCCTCGAATGTCTCACAGCCAACACCATTAACTATTCACACATACACATGTATATACAGATACAATCTCTCCTACATGTTGCCTTGGTGCCTTCGGAGCACGATGACAAGTGGTTCATGGGGGCGGTAGCGGGTAATAGTATTGTCCTTTGGGATCTATGACCTGGTCGAGCAAAAATCTGGCTATTTCCTCTTGAAGTGCTAGTATGCGGTCCGCTGGTAGGAGCTTATCTCGCACCTCTCTGAACTGTTAAGAAGGAGATCAATATGCATGTGTATTAGTTGTGTTACAAGATATCGATAATGGTGTGAATAGAGTTCTGACAACGTACCCAGTCCTGTCTTTGAGATCTGCTCCTTTCGGACGCTGTCATGCGAATGTTCTCGCAAATGTAGAATGCACACAGATCATTCCCCGACGCCTGCTTCAGGGCCTTTACGAGAATGGAATTGAATCAGATAATGATTAATCAAGCATGATAATTAATTAATGGTATTGAAACAAGAATTAAAGAGATGGCTAGCTAGCTAGTACTACTTAATTACTTACCCTTGGTCGATGCCAAAACAACTTTTTTGGCCATTTGCCTGGAGTCACCTTGATGAACTTTGCCCAAGCCCTGCCCGCCGGCAAAGAAAATCAATAAAGGGGTTATTAAATAGTTCATATCAGGAAATGACGAACTAATAATAGGCCGAGATATAGTTAATAATGATTGAAATTAACTGTTGACTATCCCCTTCATGATGGTGTAGTCTTTATCTTCTTTAAGTAGCGAGTCGAGTACTTCAACTATTGCTTTGTCAACTTTAATGACTAACAAGATCCAATGAAAACTGCATGCGCACACGTTTGCATGTCTTAATTAAGCGGGCATGTGCATAAAATTAATCAACTATCGTAAACCGTATACACTTAAGTATTAACATCTAGCTAGCTAGTAAGCAAAAATAGAATTTGTATTAACTCACAGGAAGTTGTAAGGAAGTAATATATCTTTATTGGTATTGAGGCGCTTCAAGAACTCTAGCATGCTTTCCTCTACATTTGCTTTAGAAGTTGCAAGATTCCATGTGTACTCATTAATGGTCAATGAACCCAATGCCATAGCGTCCAGATTTTTTCATTTCATACATCTTCATCCTGCATATAATACCACAGAAAAGAATATATAGTGAACATAATTACATGTAATGATTGATCAAAAATTACAGAAAGAAATCACTTATAGACAATAGCAATTGACGAGAGATTTGTCGAGTGCGTCTTGATTGTATAACTGAAATAGTTCTGAATACTCAACGCACAAAGCTTTCTCATGGTAGTAATGCTCCTTCTTGACATTCACCATGAGGGACTCTCAATTGGAAATCTTGGTATTGTTCATGTATCATTGATGCAATTCATACATTCTCGTTGGGAGGTTCTTGACCTTGTCTGGCTCGACCAAAGGTTGGCCCCGGACATATTTCCGTTTTATTTCCTCCTCTCTAAGTGGAGACATGGGCTCAATTTTGAGGAGTTGTCCAACAGAGATCTTGAGCATTTCAGCCTACATTATATGCTCCTCCGTTATTACCACATCGTCTAGCTAGGAAACTTTAATGGTTTGCCCACAATAATATTGGGAGCGCGGCCTCCTCTCATGTGTTGTTGGCACAACAAGTGGGGGGATCGATTGCGCTGCCTGTTCTCCCAGCTGGGGAACGGTTTTCTCGCATTTTTGGCCCGCTGCTTGTTGGCTCGAGCTCGAGCTCGCTTCCTTCTTTAGCCATTCTCGATGTAGTTTCCTGATTTGGTGCTCATAGTCCGAGTCAACAGGCTTGGGAGCTGATTCTCTAGCCATACGAATGAAGTGGTCAATTGTTTTCTCAGGCACTTTCTCCTTTGGCGGCGGTGCCGGTTTCAGTGCAAAATGGGCATCCATTTGGGCCTGCACTATGGCTGCGTTTTGCTCCTTAGTCAAGTCGTAAGGCCTCTGAGGAAGAGGAGCGAGGTTTGGACCATATTTATATCGCTTGTCTCCGCCTGTACTTCCTGAACTACCTCGACTCATACCGCTACGCACCATAGCTGCGGCGTGTCTCTTCTGCGATTGCTGAGATGGCGGAGACGGCTGACGTGGCTGAGTTGGACCAGGAGAAGTGGCCTGAAGATGTGCCGGACTTGAAGCAGGAGGTGTGGCCTGACACGATGCCGGACTTGAAACCGGAGAAGTGGCATGATGCTGTGCCGGACTTGAAACCGAAGGAGTCAGCTCACGCGTTCGGGGACTTGGAGGAGGTGGCAGACTTCGAGGAGGAGTCGGCTCACGCGTTCATGGACTTAGAGGAGCGGGAGTCTGCTGACTCGGTGGCGGACTTCGAGGAGGAGTCGGCAGACGACGCGGTGTCGGTGGACTTTGAAAGATGATGCAATGCTTTCTCCATAGGATGATACGATGTATGGCCTCTCCCAGTGTGCGCTCATCTTCACCTCCAGGAATGTCAAGCTGTAGCCCCGAATATGGGTCCACCACTTCATCAACCAAGACACGAGCATAGCCCTCTGGAATCGGGATGCAATGGAAGGTTTCTTCGGGGGTAATTGTAAAAGCAACGCCGTCCGCCACCTTCATGGATATGTTCTTCATTTTGGAGTGTAGCTCATAGTTAGTGTTCTCTATGATGTCATCCACAGGGTATGTATCCAGCAGTGTGTCGCCCGGGGCAGAACCAATGCTGCTTCTCGGCATGGATGGGACGGTGCTATTCAATGCTAGACGATCATCCGCTTGCTGCTGCCACTGCTGAGACCCCCTTTCCTAGCTAAGTGAGTCGATCTGATGATGTTGCTGGAATTTGAGTGCCAGGTCCGCGTGCCTTGCTTCTAGGCCTTGAAGGCGTTATGCGTCCTGCTTCCTCTGCTCCTCCTCCAGCTTCCTTTTCTTCTCCTCCTCCATCTTCCTTCTTGCACGGGTCCTATACACTACTAGGGAAAAGCCTATACACAGAATCTTACTAGTAGCGAGGGTTAAAAACCCCCGCTAGTGCTACTTACTAGTAGCGCAGCGCGGGTTTTTAACCCTCGCTACTACTAAGCGGTCTCTACCGTGCCCCCGGGACATGCCATAGTAGTAGCTCGGCTTTTTAACCCTCGCTACTACTAAGTTGATAGCAGTAGCGCTGGTTTTTGGCCCTCGCTACTACTAAGTTGATAGCAGTAGCGCTGGTTTTTAGCCATAGTAGTACCGAGGGGTAAAAACCCGCGCTACTACTAAAGGTCCCATTTTCAAACTCTACCCCCCCGTGGATCGCCTTTTCAGTTTTAAAAAAATAAAAGAAAATGATGAAAATGTCAAAAAAAATAAAAGAAAATAAGTTTCCCATGTGATATGTGGTCTAGTTGTTGGCAAAATTTGCAAATATGAATTTCGACTTTATTTGCAAAATCTCTCGAGAATTTGTAAAAATGGGCATAACTTTTGCATACTAACTCGGATGAAAAAGTTTTTTATATGAAAAATCATCTGCTCGAAAAGTTACATCCGAATTTAATCGGGGGAACCCCGTTAAACATTTTCAAAATCCTCAAAAACCTAACAGAAAAAAAGATACGGGGCTTTCAAGATCTAGAGGCAAAAAAATTCATCACATTTTAGTTTTTTTAAATTTTTGTTAAATCTGGTCAAACTATGGTCAAACTAATTATTCAAGAATATTAGTGTTACTAAATAATTATTTTAGTTTTTTTGAATTTTGGTCAAATCTGGTCAAACTGTGGTCAAATCTGGTCAAACTGTGGTCAAACTAATTATTCAAGAAATATTAGTGTTACTAATTTTGTAGAACAATAGTTTCAAACTCAAACAGTGAAGTGTGTGACTACATGCTCAAGCTAAATTCCTGAGGTTAATAGGATTGACATATTATTATTGTCAGGGAAACAACAAGTGCAGACTTGGAAACGAGGGAGAATAGAACCCCGGAAGTTAAGCGTGCTCAGGCTGGAGTAGTGAGAGGATGGGTGACCGTCCGGTAAGTTAGATGATTTGGAATGATGAGGGGTGATTAGAGATTAAATTGAGCAGCGATGAGGGGTGATTAGAGATTTGAGGTTAAAATAATTCAGAAATTTGAAAATTTGGAAAAAAAATTAAAAAAAATCGAAAAAATTCAAAAAAATCAGAGATTACAGATTAGTAGTAGCGCGGGTGGCACCCGCGCTACTGCTATAAGTTAGCTATAGCGCCTTATTAGTAGCGCCGGCCCCCGCGCTACTAATAGGCCCAAAACCCGCGCTGCTGCTAGGCTTTTCCCTAGTAGTGATAGTCCTCGTTCCATTCTGAAAAGCCCTCATACCAGGGAATAACGCCCTTGCCTCATGTTCTTCCCGGGTGTTTAAGATTTCGTATAGCGTAAGCTCGTCGTTCTCTCTGTTGGCGTGAACACCCCTTCGAGCTTCTTCTATTCGTCAATTATCTTTTGTTCGCTCCTTTTAGATTTGCCTTCCGCTAAACTTCTTTGTCTTGGGTCCGCGCCCCCCATGCGCATAGAACCAAGTTCTGCACCTGGGAGGCCAGTTCCTAGTAACCGGAGTGACCCCTGCATCCTCCATCTCTTGCTCATACTTATCCCACTTAGGCGTCGACCCAAGTAACACCTGGACGTTTAGTCTTTGGCTCTTTCCATTCTTGAATAGAGATCGGGAGTTTTTCCTTCACAAGAACTCTGCACTGACGAGTCCACTTGTCCGCAACGTTCTTAGGCGTGAGGGGTTCGCCACTAAGTTTGGTGGATTCGATGTGGTACTTTACACCATCCTTGACAATCTGCCGGGCCTCGCTTTGTCTTCTTTCTGCAGAAAGCAGATTTGCTCGATCCGGAGGGCTGAAAGAAGAAAGATTGATTCGTTAATATATCTTTAATAAAAAAACATGTGATGATCACCATGATGCATGCTTATATAAATATACCTCGCCGGTAGTCTTTGTTATTTGAAGATCAGCATTGTCTGTGTCATCACAAACATTGTTTGTGTCATCATAATGATAATCATAGTTCATGAGTTCATCAGCTCGGTCGTCGAGATCGAATATCTTTTCATCACCCTCTCCGTTATTGTTCAGATATTGGGAGCCGTCATCTGCTTCATTCAGATCATCTAGCATGTGAGGGCTGCGTATGATGTCAAACAATTCCTCTTCTCTCTCTCTCTCTGCCGGTATTGTCCGCCATAGCTTTTACTTTACTAATACAGAAGAAATATAAAACAATTTAGTATTCAAATTACAATGCATGGATGCAATCAATAAGGAGAAACTGAATCTCGAATACATCGTCTCGATTATATAATCTTGAATACATCATCGTCTTAATATATATAATCTCGAATACATCGTCTCGAATATATAATCTTGAATACATAATCGTCTTAATATATATAATCTCGAATACATCGTCTCGAATATTATATATCGAATACATCACTGGTTAGGTACCTAATAAAGATGGAGTACTACAGAAGAATCTAGGCCACTCGCGGTCCCTGGGGCACGGGCGGTGGACACCCAAAGAGAAGGAACCGTCACAGGATCATATCTCCAGTCATCTGCCCAAAGAACCTGCCAAGTATTGGAGAACCTGGCGTCCATAGCAGCCATGTAGCGATGGACGTGCTCGTCCTCCTCCCTGACACGGCGACGCACCACCTCCGGCGGTGCCGACTCCCTCTGCACCGAATGTGGCCCACGCGAACGCCACCAATGGACATTAGGGTCGACGACGGGACCCGAGGCCGGGTTCCTCACCAAGCGGCGCACCCCTCCAGGTAGCACCTCCCAGTGCCAGCCCGGCGGAGCCCAGTCCCGGACATGTGTCCTCTGAAGCAGGACGTCGTCGCGAACGGGTCGACGGCGAGGATGTGGGCCGGGCATATCGTCGAGAACAAATACTATATGCCCACAAAAAGTAACATTTTTTAAATGATTGGATTGTGATAACTAAAATTCTATATATATGCAAATTCTAACAATTTGACATTAATCTAATTCATCTAACTAAAACTAATTCTAAAATTTCCTGATTATATAACTACATTTCTACAATTCTAATATTTATATAACTAAAAAACAGAAAAATTGCTAACATTTCTATAAATATTTCTATAACTAAAAAATAGAAAAAAATTATAACATTTCTATATAACTAACATTTCTAATATTTCTATAACTAAAAAACAGAATAATTTCTAACATTTCTATAACTAAAAAACAGAAAAAATTATAAAAACAAACTAATGTGTGTGTGTAGTGTGTGTGTGTGTATGTGTGTGTGTGTGTGTGGACATGGCGGCCGGGGCGAGCTCATCGGCGAGGCGACAACGGGCGACAGGACGGGCGGCGACGACGGCGGGCGGCGGCGACGGCGGGCGCGCGGCGACGGGACGATGGGGACGACGGACGGAGACGGCGAAGGCAGGCAACGTCGGCACGGGTGGCGACAGGGAGGGATG